>JADBBT010004274.1:0-10425 GCA_015711505.1 Sylvilagus bachmani | reverse complement strand
ACCCATTCTGTTTGTAAGGCTCTGTAATGTGTTTTTCATTTGATCTGTTGAATTCTTCACTTCATTATGATTTCTCGTCACTATCACAGTTTCATGTTCTACTAGTTGTTTCATTTCAGCTTGATTCCTCCTTAATATTTCATTTTCACGAGAGAGATTTTCTACCTTGTCCATTAAGGATTTCTGTAGTTCAAGAATTTGTTTTTGAGTACTTCTTAGTGTTCTTATCAATTTTTTGAGATCTGTGAAGCCCCTTTGTATACCCAGAAGTGGGATTACTGGATCCTATGACAGTTCTCTTAAGGTTTTTGAGGCACCTCCATAATTGTTTTTCCATAATTGTTTGTCTCTCCTCTTTGTCTCTCTGTAACCCTGCCTTTCAAATAAATAAATAAATCTTTTTAAAAAATGAAGTGTATCGGCTGGCGCCGTGGCACACTTGGCTAATCCCCTGCCTGTGGCGCCGGCACCCCAGGGTTCTAGTCCGGGTTGGGGCGCTGGATTCTATCCCGGTTGCTCCTCTTCCAGTCCAGCTCTCTGCTGTGGCCCGGGAAGGCAGTGGAGGATGGCCCAAGTGCTTGGGCCCTGCACCCACATGGGAGACCAGGAGGAAGCACCTGGCTCCTGGCTTCAGATCGGTGCAGCGCGCTGGCCCTAGCAGCCATTTGGGGGGTAAACCAATGGAAAAGGAAGACCTTTCTCTCCATCTCTCTCTCTCTCTGTCTAACTCTGCCTGTCAAAAATAAATAAATAAATAAAGCACATCTTCAAAAAAGACCTAAATCTTCCTTCTTTGATTGCCAGAAGTTCTATATAGTACACTGTTTCCATTTTGACTTTCCCGTATGTTAATCACTTTATAGGTACCCATCAAGAAAGAAGATGAAGGCAGCAACAGTGACAGTGACACTGATGATAATGTGAAGGTCACAATTGGCAGCATAAGCAGAGACCCCTCAATTTATATGTGGGTGACTTTAAGCTTACTTAGGTTGGGGGACATCCAGGGAGGAGAAAGACAATAAAGAATAGTAAGATTTTTCTGAGCTTGAAATGTTACTCTAGGTATCAGATGGAAAGCAATATAGGAGGGCAATTAAGTTACTAATGATAATTCCATCACCAAAGACTGATTGTAATATTCTGCTGCTGCATTGTGGGTTTTTTTGTTTTGTTTTGTTTTGTTTTGATTTTTTTAAAGATTTATTTATTGCTTTAAAAGGCAAAGTTACGGGGAGGAGGAGGAAAAGGAGGGAGGGTGTGAGGGAGAGAGAGAGAGAGAGAATGAATCTTCCATCTGCTGGTTCACTCCCCAAATGGCTGCAACAGCCAGGGATGGGCCAGACCGAAGCCAGAAGCCTATAACACCATCCAGTTCTCCCATATGGGGGGCAGGGACCCAAGCACTTGAGCCATCTTCTGCTGCTTTCCCAGGTGCATCAGCAGGGAGCTGCACAGAAAGTGGAGCAGCCAGGACTTGAACTACCATTCATATGGGATGCTGGCATCCCAGGCAGCATCTTAACCAGCTGCCCCACAATGCTGACCTGAATTTTATTTATTTTATTTTGGTCTGTTTCCATGGGTAGTTTTGAGTGTTGTCTTCTTTAGGATTTTGCTGTTGTTTATTATGAGCATGACCTCCATCTTTTGTTAAAAATTTGAGAGTTTCAAGGTGAGAGAGGTAATGAATCTATTTATTTCTGATAAAGCAGCTTCTCCTACATGCAAACAGTGTTCTTTAAAAAGTCAGAGCTTCCGAGTGGCTGGAAACCATGTGAGGTCTGTATCATGATTTTAAAAAAAAGAAAATACCCTGTTTCTGCATGGCTAAATGTTCTGACTTTAGTTTAAGTTTACATTTGTTTAGGAAATTCAATTTAAAAAATACAGTAGCTCCATTTAATTTATTTCTCAGAGCCCCAAGTTCCATGGTCTTTTCTGTCACATATGTGTTCGTGAAAGTTAAAATTCCAAATTTTACATCTCTCCCCATCTTTAAAAATTGAAACATATCCCATTACAAATTAATATCATAATATCAGTATCCTCAATCTCCTTTCCAGCACAAATAGGCCATATTTTGTATGAGTGTGTGCATGAACATTCTAATCCCAGTGATTTTTTAAATTGTTTCTGTCAGTTTATTCTTAGTAAACTACAACGTATCTCTTTATCCTAGGGCTCTGCTGGCTAGTCAGAATTCACAAGCAAGCCAAACCTTTGGAACATCTGTAAAAGGTATCCTCTTCCTTTTTTTAAATTTTTTAATTTTTTTTTAAATTTTTTGACAGCAGAGTGGACAGTGAGAGAGAGAGAGACAGAGAGAAAGGTCTTCCTTTGCCGTTGGTTCACCCTCCAATGGCCGCTGCGGCCAGAACTGCGCAGATCCAAAGCCAGGAGCCAGGTGCTTCTCCTGGTCTCCCATGGGGTGCAGGGCACAAGCACTTGGACCATCCTCCACTGCACTCCCGGGCCACAGCAGAGAGCTGGACTGGAAGAGGGGCAACCGGGACAGAATCTGGCACCCCGACCGGGACTAGAACCCGGTGTGCCGGCGGCACAAGGCGGAGGATTAGCCTAGTGAGCCATGGCGCCGGCCATCTTCCTTTTTTTTTTGTATTGTTATTAAAGTTGTATATTGCATTATTGTGCCCTGACCATGCCCTGCAATGTTTGAAGCTCAGAAGTGATGTTTTTAACCAAGAAACTATGTGTCATAGCACTTTCAGATTCATAGCAAAATTAAGCTGAAAGTACAGAGTTCTCATATATACTCTGTCCACACCTCACCACTCCCATACTTCTCCACTGCCAGCATCCCAAACCAGAGTGATATATTTGTTATAATCAATGAGCCTAAATTGAAACATCATTATCACCCAAAGCTCACAATTTACATTACATTGTACAGTGTACGTTCCACATTGTACATTCTATGAGTTTGGACAAATGTATAATGGCATGGACCTGTCATTATAACACAATACTGACTAGTTTCACTGCCCTAAAAATGTTCACTCTTCTTTTTAAAGATTTATTTATTTATTTATTTGAAAGTCAGAGTTACACAGAGAGAAAAGGAGAGGCACAGAGAGAGAGAGAGAGAGAGAGAGAGAGAGAGAGGTCTTCCGTCTGCTGGTTTACTCCCCAACTGGCAGCAAAGACCAGAGCTGCGCCAATCCGAAGCCAAGAGCCAGGAGCTTCCTCCGGGTCCCCCATGCGGTGCAGGGGTCCAAGGACTTGGGCCACCTTCTACTGCTTTCTCAGGCCATAACAGAGAGCTGGATCGGAAGTGGAGCAGCCGGGACTCGAACCAGCGCCAATATGGGATGCTGGCACTGCAGGCGACGGCTTTACCTGCAATGCCACAGCACCTGCTCCAAAATGTTCCACTCTTTATCCCTCCCTCTCTCTTAACCACTGGAAGCAATTGGTCTTTTCACTGCCTCCAGTTTTGTCTCTTCCAGAATATCAATAATTTTAATCATACAGTATTTTGGCTTTCAGATTGGTTAGTTTTAGTCAGTACTCTCTATTTAAGTTTCTTGTATTTACATGGCTTGATAGTTCATTTTTAGTGCTAAAATATTTCACTGTCTGGCTATATTACAATTTATTTATCTATTCACCTGTTGAAAAATGCCTTAGTTGCTTCCAAGATTGGCCGTTATGAATAAAGCTGCTATAAACATCTGTATGCAGGTTTTTATGTGGAAATAAGTTTTTAACTGACCTGGGGTAAATTCCAAGGAGTGTGATTGTTGGGTTATATTGTAAGAGTATATTCAGGGGCCAGCGCTGTGACATGGAAAGCTAAGCCTCTGCCTGCATTGCCTGCATCCCATATGGGTATGGGTTAGAGTCCTGGCTGTTCCACTTCCAGTCCAGCTCATTGCTAATGCACCTGGGAAAGCAGCAGAAGATGGCCCAAGCATTAGGGCTCCTGCACCTGTGTGGGAGACCTGGAAGAAGCTCCCAGCTCCAGGCTTTGGGTTGGCCAAGCCCCAGCCATTGTAGCCATTTGGGGAGTAAACCAGTGGATGGAAGATCTCTCGCGCTCTCTCTCTCTCTCGCTCTGTAACTCTGCTTTTCAAATAAATAAATCTTTAAAAAAGAGCTAGTTTTCCCCCAAGAAAACAAGTATATTCAGTTATGTAGGAAACTGCCAAATTGTTTTCCAAAGTGACTGTCAAAATTGACAAATAATATTACATCAAATTGAGAATCTTCTGTACTGCAAAACGAACAGGCAACAGACCAAATGGGAAATTATTTGCAAATCATGCAACTGATAAAGGACTAATAACAAAAATATATAAAGAGATCAAGAAACTCAACAACAACAAAACAAACGACTCAGTTAAGAAATGAGCAAAGGATTTAAAAAGGCATTTTTCCAAATAGGAAATCCAAATGGCCTGGCCCAGTCCTGGCCGTTGCGGCTGTCTAGGTAGTAAACCAGTGGATAATACATCCCTTTGTCTCTGTCTTTCCCTCTCTCTCTGTGACTTTGACTTTCAAATAAATGAATAAATCTTTAAAAAAAAAAAGATCCTGCCATCTACAAATAATTATAGTTTTACTTCTTCTTTTCCAATCTGGATACCTTTACATACTTTTTCTTGTCTAATTGTACTTCCCAGAACCTACAGTATAATGTCAAATTGAAGCAGAAAGAGCATTCATCTTTGGTCTTGATTTTAGGGAGAATACATTCATTCTTTCAACAATGAGTATTATTTTAATTTTTTCTTAGACACCTTGTATAAGGTTGAGCAAATTCCCCTTTCCTCAATTTTTTCACCCATTAGACTTCTTTTCTTTTAAAGATTTTATTTATTAATTTGAAGGGGAGAGAGAGAGCGAGAGCGAGAGCGAGAGAGAGACAGGAAGAGAGAGATCTTCTAACCACTGATTCACTCCCAAATGGCCACAACAGCCAGGGCTGGGCCAGGCTGAAGCCAGGAGTTTCTTCTGGGTCTTCCAAGTGATTGATAGGACTCAAGCACTTGATTCATCTTCCACAGCTCTTCCCAGGCAGGCCATTAACAGGGAGCTGGATCAGAAGTGGAGCAGGCAGCACATGAACCAGCGCCCAAATGAGATGCCGGCACTGCAGGAGGGAGCCTTTACCTGCTATGCCACAACGATGACCCCTATTCTTATCATTAGGGATTGGCTTTTTTAAAAAAAAAAAGTTATTTATTTGTTTGAGAGGCAGAGTTACACAGTGAAGAAAAGAGAGAGAGAGAGAGGGAGATCTTCTGTCTGCTCATTCATTCCCCAACGGCTGGAACTAGGCTGATCTGAAGCCTGGAGTCAGGAGCTTCTTCCAGGTCTCCTACATGGGGCAGGGACCCAAGAACTTGGGCCATCTTCTCCTTTCTCAGGCCACAGCAGAGAGCTAGATCAAAAGTAAAGCATCCGGGACTCGAACCAACACCCATATGTGATGCAGACACTGCAGGCAACAGCTTAACCCCACTATGCCACAGTACTGGCCTCATGGGATTGGCTTTTTTTAATTAAGCATGTCATTGTGGTCCACCCAATCTTTTTTTTCCACTTTGGATGGCTTTATTTGTTTTTTATAGCTTATTTATTTATTTTTAATAGAAAACTTTTATATAATAAATATAAATTTCAGAAGTACAACTTTTGAATTACAGCACTTCTTCCTCCCCATAACCATCCTCCCACCCACAAACCATTCCATCTCCTACTCCCTCTCCCATCCCATTCTTCACTAAGGTTCATTTTTAATTATCTTTATATACAGAAGATCAACTGTATGCTAAGTAAAGATTTCAACAGTTTGCACTGTTAATTCTCACAGTACAACACATTAAGGACAAAGGTCCTACATGGGGAGCAAATGCACAGTAAATCTTGATGTTGATTTAACAATTGACACTTTTATTTATGATGTCAATAATCACCCGAGGCTCTTCTCATGAGCTGCCAAGGCTATGCAAGGCTCTTGAGTTCACAGACTCCAACCTTATTTATACAAGGCCATAATCAAAATGGAAGTTCTCTCCTCCCTTCATAGAAAGGTACCTTCTTCTTTGATGGCCCCTTCTTCCCACTGGGATCTCATTCACAGAGATCTTTCATGTAGGTCATTTTTGCCACAGTGTCTTGGCTTTCCATGCCTGAAATGCTCTCATGGGCTTTTTAGCCAGATCCAAATGCCATAAGGGCTGATTCTGAGGCCAGAGTTCTGTTGAGGGCATTTCTCTTTCTATGGGTCTGCTGTGTGTCCCACTTCCCATGTTGGATCATACTCTCCTTTATAATTCTACCAATTATTATTAGCAGACACTGGTCTTATTTATGTGATCCCTATGACACTTAATCCTATCTTTATGATTGGTTATGAACTTAAACTGATCACTTTAACTAGTAAGATGGCATTGGTATCTGCTGACTTAATGGGATTTGGAGTCCCATGGCAAGTTTTTAGCTTTACCCTTAGGGGTAAGTCTGAGGGAGCGTGTGCCAAACTGTATATCTCCTCCCCCACTTATTCCCACTCTTCTTTTTTTTTATTTTTTCTTTTTTCTTTTCTTTTTTTTTTTTTTTTTTGGACAGGCAGAGTGGACAGTAAGAGAGAGAGACAGAGAGAAAGGTCTTCCTTTGTCGTTGGTTCACTCTCCAATGGCCGCCGCGGTCGGCACGATGCGACCGGTGCACCGCGCTCATCCGATGGCAGGAGCCAGGTGCCAGGTGCTTTTCCTGGTCTCCCATGGGGTGCAGGACCCAAGCACTTGGGCCATCCTCCACTGCACTCCCGGGCCACAGCAGAGGGCTGGCCTGGAAGAGGGGCAACCGGGACAGAATCCGGTGCCCCGACCGGGACTAGAACCGGGTGTGCTGGCGCCGCAAGGCGGAGGATTAGCCTGTTGAGCCACAGCGCTGGCCCCCACTCTTCTTTTTAAAAGGGATCAATTTTCAATTGGATTTAAACACCCAAGAATAATTCTGTGTTAATTAAAGAGCTCACCAGTGGTATTAAGTAGAAAAAGAAAATACTAAAGAGAATAAAATAGTAAGCTATTCCTTGACAGTCAGGACAAGGGCTGATCAACTCATTGTTTTCCATGGTGTCAGTATCACTTGTACAGGTTTATTTTGGGTGCTCTGTTAGTTGTCACAGATCAGGAAAACCATATGTTATTTGTCCCTGTGGGACTGGCTTATTTCACTAAGTATGATTTTTTCCAGATACATCTATTTAGCTGTAAATGACCAGATTTCATTTTTTAACAGCTGCACCGTATTCCATAGAGTATGTATCCCATAATTTCTTTATCCAGTCTTCTGCAGATGGGCATTTAGAATGATTCCATATCTTGGCTATTGTGAATTGAGCTGCAGTAAACATAGAGGTGCAGATAGTTCCTTTATTTGCTGATTTCATTTCCTTTGGGTAAATTCCGAGAAGTGGGTGGATGGGTCGTATGGTAGGGCTATATTCAGATTTCTGAGGTATCTCCAAACTGTCTTCCACAGTGGCTTTACCAGTATGCATTCCCACCAACAGTGTATTAGGGTACCGTTTTCCCCACATCCTCACAAGCATTTGTTGTTTGTTGATTTCTGTATGAAAGCCATTCTAACTGGAGTGAGGTGAAACCTCATTGTGGTTTTGATTTGCATCTCCCTAAAGACTAGTGATCCTGAACATTTTTTCATGTGCCTATTGGCCATTTGGATTTCCCCTTTTGAAAAATGTCTATTTAGATCCTTGGACCATCTCTTAAGTGGGTTATTTGTTTTGTTGTTGTGGAGTTTCTTAATCTCTTTGTAGATTCTGTTTATTAATCCTTTATTTGCAAATATTCTCTCCCATTCTGTTGGTTGTCTCTTCACTTTCCTGACTGTTTCTTTTGCAGTACAGAAACTTTTCAATTTCATGTAATCCCAGTTGTTAATTTTGGTTTTTGACTGCCTGTGCCTCTGGGGTCTTTTTCAAGAAGTCTTTGCCTGTGCCTATATCTTGCAGGGTTTCTCCAATGTTCTCTAATAATTTGACGGTGCTGGGTCATACATTTAGATCTTTAATCCATGTTGAGTGGATTTTTGTGTAAGGTGTAAGACAGTGATCTTGCTTCATACTTCTGCATGTGGAAATCCAGTTTTCCCAACACCAATTGTTAAATAGACTGTCCTTGCTACAGGAATTGGTTTTAGCTCCTTAATCAAATATAAGTTGGCCGTAGATGTTTGGATTGATTTCTGGTGTTTCTATTCTGTTCCAATGGTCTACACATCTGTTTTTGTACCAGTAACTGTCTGTTTTGATTATAACTGCCTTGTAGTATGTCCTGAAATCTGGTATTGTGATGCCTCTGGCTTTTTGTTGTATAAGATTGCTTTAGCTATTCGAGGTCTCCTGTGTTTCCATGAGTTCCAGCATCATTTTTTCTAGATCTGAGAAGAATGTCTTTGGTATTTTGATTGGTATTGCATTGAATCTGTAAATTATTTTTGGAAGAATGGACATTTTGATGATATTTCTTCTTCTAATCCATGAGCGTGGAAGATTTTTCCCTTTTTGTATTTTCTTTGGTTTCTTTCTATAAGGTTTTGTAATTCTCATCGTAGAGATCTTTGACATCCTTGGTTAAGTTTATTCTGAGGTATTGGGTTCTTTTTGTAGTTATTGTGAACGGGATTGATCTTAGAAGTTCTTTCTCAGCCATGGCATTGTCTGTATATACAAAAGCTATTGATTTTGTTTATAGATTTTATATCCTGCTACTTTATCAAACTCTTCTATGAGTTCCAATAGTCTCTTAGTGGAGTTCTTTGGATCCCCTAAATAAAGAATCATGTCGTCTGCAAAGAGGGATAGTTTGAGTTCTTCCTTCCCAATTTGTATCCCTTTAATTTCTTTTTCTTGCCTAATAGCTCTGGCTAAAACTTCCAGTATTATGTTGAATAGCAATGGTGAGAGTGGGCATCCCTGTCTGGTACCAGATCTCCGTAGGAATGCTTCCACATTTGCCCATTCAATATGATGCTGGCCATGGATTTGTCATTAATTGCCTTGATTGTATTGAGGAATGTTCCTTCTATACCCAATTTACTTAGAGTTTTCATCATGAAAGGGTATTGTATTTTATCAAATGTTTCATTTTCATCTCTAATTTTATTGATTTGGGTCTTCTTCTCTCCTTTTTTGATTAGTTGGGCCAATTTGTGTCAATTTTGTTTATTTTTTCAAAAATCAGTTCTTCGTTTTGCTGATCTTTGTAATTTTTTCATTCGATTTTGTTGATTTTTTTCTAATTTTAATTATTTCTCTTCTCCTACTAGTTTTGGGTTTGTTTGCTGTAGTTTTTCTAGATCCTTGAAATACATTGATAGCTCATTTATTTTGTGCCTTTCCCATTTCTTTATGTAGGCACCTATTACTATAACCTTTCCTCTTACCATTGCTTTTGCTGTATACCATAAGTTTTGATATGTTGTGTTGATATCTTCACTTGCTTCCAGAAAGCTTTTTATTTCTCTTTTGCTTTCTTCTTTGACCCAGTGTTCATTCAGGAGCATGTTGTTCAGTCTCCATGTGTTTGCATATGTTCTAGAGATTCCAGAGTTACTGATTTCCAGCTTCATTCCATTGTCTGAGAAGATGCATAGTATGACTTTGATTTTTTTGAATTTGCTGAGACTTGCTTTATGGCCTAGTATATGTTCCACCCTAGAGAAATTTCCATGAATTGTCGAGAAGAATGTGTATTCTGCAACTGTAGAATGAAAAGTTCTGTAGATATCTGTTAGGTCCATTTGGTCTATAGTGTCAATTAAATCTGCTGTTTCCTTATTGACTTTCTGTTTGGTTGATCTGTCCATTGCTGAAAGTGGAGTATTGAAGTCTCCCAATACTATTGCATTGGAGGTTAAGTCTCCCTTTAAATCCCTTAACATATCTTTTAAATAGCCAGATGCCCTGTAATTAAGTACATATACATTTATAATAGTTAGATCTTCCTAAATTTAAACACCTAAGAATAATTGTGTGTTAATTACAGAGTTCAACCAACAGTATTAACTAGAACAAAAAAATAGTAAAAGGGATAAAGTATTAAATTGCACATCAACAGTCAGGACAAGGGCTGATCAAGTCATTGTTTCTCATAAATTTAACTGAAAAGTGATCCCTGTTAAATATAAGAGTGGGAATAAGAGAGTGAGGATATGTACAATTTGGAATATGCTCAATCGGACTTGCCCCAAATGGTGGAGTTAGAAATGTGCCAGGGTATTCCAATACAATCCCATCAAGGTGGCATGTACCAATACCATCTCACTAGTCCAAGTGATCAATTTCAGTTCACAATTGATCACACTGATAGGTCTAAGAGTCAAAGGGATCACACAAACAAGACTAGTGTCTGCTAATACTAACAG
>JADBBT010004273.1:0-10428 GCA_015711505.1 Sylvilagus bachmani | reverse complement strand
ATCTTCTAATGCTTTCCCAGATGCATTAGCAGGGAGCTGGATCTGAAGTGGAGCAGCCAGGACACAAACGGATGCTTTAACCATGCCAGTGTTGCAGGCGGAAGCTTAACCTGCTGTGCCACAAAGCCTGCCCCTTCATGTTGTCTTTTAAAAGAGTGAGAGCAAGATAATTTACTGGAATAGAAAAATAAGAGCTGAATGAGCATGCCATGAATGGAGAAAGGATATTTTCACAAAACCAGTATTTTTCCCCACCCTATCTCTATTTGATGTTGCTCAAAACATAGTGAAATAATAAAAGAAAAAAGTAAAATATTTTAAAATTTAGTTTTAAAATATTTTTATTTTTTAATACGCAGGAGGAAACATTTAGTGCTGCAGGTAAGAAACTATCTGGGGGCCAGCGCCGTGGCTCAACAGGCTAATCCTCCGCCTTGCGGCGCTGGCACACCGGGTTCTAGTCCCGGTCGGGGTACCGGATTCTGTCCCGGTTGCCCCTCTTCCAGACCAGCCCTCTGCTGTGGCCCAGGAGTGCAGTGGAGGATGGCCCAGGTGCTTGGGCCCTGCACCCCATGGGAGACCAGGAAAAAGCACCTAGCACCTGGCTCCTGCCATCAGATGAGCGCGGTGCACCAGCCGCAGCGCGCTGACCGCGGCGGCTATTGGAGGGTGAACCAACGGCAAAGGAAGACCTTTCTCTCTGTCTCTCTCTCTCACTGTCCACTCTGCCTGTCAAAAAAAAAAAAAAAAAGAAAGAAACTATCTGGGATGCCTGCACCCTATATTGGTAGTGCCTGGGTTTGAGTCTTGGCTCCACTTTTAATTCCAATTTCCTGCTAATGTGCATCGCGGGAGGCATCAGATGGTGAATCCAATAGCTGGATCCCTGCCACCCATATGGGAGGGATGGGGTTCCAGGCTTCTGGGTTCCACCTGGCCCTAGCCCCAGCTATTCCAGGCATTTAGGGAGTGTTTAGGGAGTGAACCAGTGGGTGGGAGATATCTCTGTCTGTCTCTGCTTTTCAAATAAAACCTTTTTTAAAGATTTATTTATTTGAGAGGCAGTTACAGAGAGAGAGAGAGAGATCTTCCATCCGCTGGTTCACTCATCAAATGGCTGCAATGGCTGGAGCTGCACATATCTGAAACCAGGAGCCAGGAGCTTCTTCTGGGTCTCCCAATGGAGCAGCCAGGGATGGAAGTGGATTCCATATGGGATGCTGGCATTGCAGGCAGCAGCTTAACCCACTGTGCCATAGCACAGGCCACTCAAAACTTTAAAAAAAAAATGTTAAAGAGGGGCTGGCACCAGTTCGAGCACTGGCTGCTCCACTTCCAATCCAGATCTCTGCTATGGCCTTGGAAAGCAGTGGAAGATGGCCCAAGTCCTTGGGACCCCGGAATATGCTCCTGGCTCCTGGTTTCAGATACGTGCAGCTCTGGCCACTGTGGACATTGGGGAGTGAACCAACAGATGGAAGACACCTCTCTCTCTCTCTCTCTCTCTCTCTCTCTCTGCCTCTGCCTCTTTGTAATTCTGCCTTCCAAATAAAATCTTTTTTTACAAAATGTAAAGGAGGGTCTGGCACTGTGGCGCAGCAGGTTAAAGCCAGCATCCTATATGGACGCCAGTTCTAGTCCTGGCTGCTCCACCTCTGATCCAGCTCTCTGCTATGACCTGGGAGAGCAGAGGAATGTGGCCAAGTCCTTGGGCCCCTCCACCCATGTAGGAGACCCGGAAGAAGCTCCTGGCTCCTGGCGTTGGAACAGCTCAGCTCTGGCTGTTTGTGGTCATTTAGGGAGTGAAACAGTGGATGGAAGACCTATCTCTCTCTCTGGTTCTACCTCTCTCTGTAACTCTGTCTTTCAAATAAATATATTTTTAAAAAATGTGAAAGAATGTCAGCTTCTTAACCTGCTCTTTTTTTTTTAATGCAATATGCATGGTGCACATGCACCAGTTTATGTACAATAAGGGAATGGGGAAGGGGGAGTTGAAATAATACAGAAAAACTCAACAGTATTCAGGATGTGGTGGAACCAAGTGTGGTTCTCACTTCATCTTAGCCAAAAGGCTGAGAAGCAATCGAGCTGTGGTTTTCTAATGGAGGATGTTCTCTTGGTCTGTAAGAACAGCTCTGGAGCAAAGCAGCTGGTTCTCCTGTTAGTAGACAACCGCTATCTGCTGCAGAGACAACAACTCCATTTCCAGCTGTGCATCTCTGGCTGCTGCCTTGACTGGCTGCCCATCCAGTTGCAGTCTGATCTGCCTCACTGACAACTCTGCCAACCACAGTAGACCTCATTAGTTTTTAAGTTGTGGATGACTCTTTTTTAAAATACTTTTTTTTTTTTTGACAGGCAGAGTGGACAGAGAGAGAGAGAGAGAGAGAGACAGAGAGAGAAGGGTCTTCCTTTTTGCTGTTGGTTCACCCTCCAATGGCCGCCATGACTGGCACGCTGCGGCCGGCGCACTGCGCTGATCCAAAGTCAAGAGCCAGGTGCTTCTCCTGGTCTCCCATGGGGACAGAATCCGGCGCCCCAACCGGGACTAGAACCCGGTGTGCCGGCGCCACAAGGTGGAGGATTAGCCTGTTGAGCCACAGCGCCGGCCCTAAAATACTTTTTTAAATATAAAGGTAACAAATTTCCTGTATTTCATATTATGGTTTTTAAGGTATGTCTCTTTTTTATTTATTTATTTATTTATTGACAGGCAGAGTTAGACAGTGAGAGAGACAGAGAGAAAGGTCTTCCTTTTTCCATTAGTTCACCCCCCAAATGACCACCATGGCCGGCGCGCTGCACCAATCCGAAGCCAGGAGCCAGGTGCTTCCTCCTGGTCTCCCATGCAGGTACCGGGCCCAAGCACCTGGGCCATCCTCCACTGCACTCCCGGGGCACAGCAGAGAGCTGGACTGGAAGAGGAGCAACTGGGACAGAATCTGGCACCCCAACTGGGACTAGAACCCAGGGTTCCAGCGCTGCAGGCAGAGGATTAGCCAAGTGAGCTGCAGAGCTGGCTTAAGTTATGTCTCTTAAAATGTGCCACAGAACCAGTCTGCTCTACCACTTTCAAATTAAGATGATCAATGTTCTCAGTCTTGTTTTTTAAAAAGTACTTATTTGAGAGGCAAAGAGTCCCCATCTACTGGTTCACTAAAAGCCCACAATGGCCAGGGCTGGGACCAGCTGAAGCCAGAAGCCAGGAATTCAACCCAAGTCTGCTATAGTGGGTGGCAGAGACCCAACCACGTAAGCTATTACCTGCTGCCTCCCAGGGTGTGCATCAATGGGAAGATAGAGTCAAAGCCAAAGCCAGGTATGGAACCCAGGAACTCTGATATGAGACACAGGCACCATTTTTTTAATAAGATTTATTTGAAGGGCAGAGTTACAAAGAGAGAGAAAGGGAGAGACAGATCTTCCATCCTCTGGTTCACTCCCCAAATGGCTGAAGAGCCAGGTCTGGACCAGAACAAAGCCGGGAGCCAGGAGCTTCTTCCAGGTTTCCTAGATGGGCAACAGGAGTCCAAGGACTTGGGCCATCTTCCACTGCCTTCCCAGGCCATAGCAGAGACCTGGATTGGAAATGGAGTAGCCAGGACTCAAACCCGCACTTACATGGGATGCAGGCATTGTAGGCAGCAGCTTAACCCACTATGCCACAACACCAGCCCTGAGACATGGGCATCTTAACCCCTGGACCAGATGTCCACTCCTGTTCTCAGTCTTGACTCCTTCCTTGGGCAGTTCATCGTTCACAACAAGCATTGGAATGGCCTCGGCTGACAGCTTCACCAGAGAGGTACGAAGTCCACCCTGAGCGAGCACATCGCAGCACCAGGAGCGGCCCATGGACAGTCACTGGTGATGGAGTGCCCAACTGCGGGGAGCCTTGAATGTCTCAGAAGCACCCAGACCCTGAGGGCCTTGAGTCAGCCTCCTGAGCTTATTTGGGAGGGGCCAAAGCCTTGTGTTTCTAAGTCTTCAGCCTGGATGGATGCCTCCGACCCTACTCAGCACTGATGGTCTTTTGAGAGGTACATGTCCCTAGACCTCAGTTTCCCTAGAAGAGAACTGAGAGAAAGCCCTTGTGGAGTGGGTCTTGCACTTCACTCCATGAAAAAGATTCTGGGCCTCGGTTCATCCTTCAACCTGCTGGTTGACTGCAAAGTAGCTCAGGTTTCCTTTATGTAATAGGAGAAGCATTGTTCCAGACGCCCTCTCTCTTTCACGAAGAGGAAAACAAGACCAAAATTATGTGGAAACTCTGGTCAGTCCTGATGCTTAATCTCCAAGTTTGCAACCTGTTGTGAGTAGGGCCAAGATGTGCTGCTGTCTGGACTCCACTTACGAAGTGTTCACCGTATTTGCTGTGATGATGGCTTCTCTATTTAGGAAATTCCTGGAGGGGCAGTGTTATGAAATCAGATTTTATTTGCCAAAAGGATCTGGGGGTTAGGAGTGGGCTTGGAGGCCAAGGCAGCAAGTCCTGGGCTGAACCTAGTCACAGCGGGCGGCCACTTCGCTCCTGTAAGGAGAAACCTTGACACCCTCAGCTTTCTGATATCCCGTGCTTCCATTACAGTCTCGGATCCCTGCCTCTATGCTACGCGATGCTTCCGCTGCTGTGAGCCGGGGAACCTAGAGCAATTAGCAGGCCTCGGGTCTGCCCTAGTGGCTCTCGAGATCTAATGAGGAAGGAAAAAGGTGTGCATAGACCAAGAAACAAAACAAGAGACAGGCTTCGGTGGAAATGCTGAGACCCTGCTGCATGGACCCAGAGGCCCTGAGGTATGGATTATGGGCCTTGGCCTGAATAGCCCTCAGGGAAGTGAGCGGATTAGCCCTTGATTCTGGAAGAGGATTGTTTGGTAACTAGGTAACCAGTAACTAGAGTGCCTACCGTGTCTCTCTGTGCCTGTTTCCCTACTTGTAAAATCAAGACAAAGGTACTATTGTAAGAAGCACACAAGTTAACACATGTAACACAAGGCCTGCAAGTTAACAATAATAAGCACAGACTCAGGAACCAGCGTGCTGGCGTTCCAATCGTAACCCCGGCCGCTTGCTATGCAACCTTGTGTCGGCTGCCTTAACCTCTCGTGCCTGTTTCCTTACCTGTAAGATGGGGCTAGCACAGGTGACTACCTCGCAGAATCATCAGATTACACAGAAGTATCAAGAACATGAAGCAAGTCCATTCAAGGACAGAGCTGAGACCAGCGCCTCACCATTGCAGAGCTAGCTCACTTTATTTTGGGCAGAGATGTGATGCAAGGCTCCCGACGCCTGGGAAAAGCAGGAGTGTGGAGGAGGCTGGGGCGGCAGCAGGAGGCTGCGGACCTGGAATGGAAGAGCAGGAGGCTGCGATGACCGGGTCGGGGGGAGGTTTCAGGGCTCCCTCTGTGTTATCGGGAAGGCATCGATGAGGTAAGGGAACACCAGGGCACGCTGTGAGCCTGGCAGCGCGCCCTGTCCCGCACTCGGCTGCTTCCAGCAGAGTTGGCTTCACACACAGCCCCTCGGGCGCACCCTGTGGGTTCCCTTGGCAGGATCAGGGTCCTCCCCAGGTAGCTGGTGACCTCAGGCTTGTCATCCTTCTGCGGAGTGGGAAGACAGGTAAGACTGTCCCAAGCTCCCTCGGAGGTGGCGGAGGACAGCTTGCGCCAGGGAGCCTCTCAGGCCCCAGAGGGTTTTGAAATCTGTCTCTTCCAGGGGCGCCAGAGTGACGGCTCTGCTCCTCCATTTTCACTTCTGCCAGCCTTTCCCAGGGGCCTGCTGAAGGGGCGGGGAGAGGGAGACGCGGTCTTGCTGTACGGAGCTGCCATGGGTGGAGCGTGTGTCCCCCTCCCTAAGCTACTCACCAGGGAGGCCATGAGAAGGCGGGGCTCTGCCGGCAGGTGATAGGGAGAAGCGCTCAGGAAGGGGCCTCACGACCTGTGCAGGGTTTCAAGGAAGCTGTTGGCCACCCGTTTTGCCCTTTTGTGTTTCCTCCACCTGTTGAGAACACAGAGATCGCTCCTGTCTCCATGGGAGGACCCAGGAGAACAAGAGTTTCCCCAGACACAGAATCTGCCGGGGCCTCGACCTTGGACTTCCCAGCAACTGAGAAATCAACTTTCCCTCCTGAATGCATCACCCAGTCTCCAGTATTTGGTTAAGGCAGTGGACTAAGACAGAAGCTCGCAGCCCCGTGTGTGAGGCAGGCACCACACTCCAGAGCACGGCCATCTCTGGGGTCCGCAAATACAGCTTTGTCTGAGACCCCCCAGCACCCCCCTGAGTTTGAGGGTACTTTCTCTCCTGCGGGAAATTAATTGCATACTGATTCCACAGTCCACCATCCCTACATTTTGCTCTTTGCAAAGTAATTTTGTAGCTCCTCACCCAAGAAGTAGAATCTGTCTCCCCATCCCTATAAATCTTTGGGACTTGCTCTAACCAATGGAAAGTGTAGAAGAAACTAGGAGCTAGTCCTTAGCCTAAGCCACCAGAGACTTATTTTGTTTCTGTCTCCTGAAACCCTGCCACTGTCATGAGCAGAAACCCAAGGTAATGAACAGAGAAGGAGCAGGGCCTGCCCAGCCCAGGCGCCCCTAGCCAGGCCATTACCAGGTGAGACAGCCACCTGCCTTCGGGTACCTGCTGAGCTTGGCTTGGCTGCTCCACTTCCGATCCAGCTCTCTGCTATGGCCTGGGAAAGCAGTAGAAGATGGCCCAAGTCCTTGGGTCCCTGCACCTGTGTGGGAGACCCGGAAGAAACTCCTGAATCCTGGCTTCGGATCGGCCCAGTTCTGGTAGTTGTGGCCATCTGGGAAATGAACCAGTGGATGAAAAACCTCTCTCTCTGCCTCTGCCTCTCTGTAATTCTGGTTTTCAGATAAATAAATATTTTTTTAAAAGATAAAGAAAGAAAAACAGGGAAACAATTTTTGGTTAACCAGAAAAAAAATTTTAATTCCTACAAGATAGAAAGCAGTGATATCAAACTGAAGGAAAAGGACAAAGCAAACTGAGACACAGATGGAGCCAAGATGTTCCCCAGGGAAGCCCTGGAGAAGGTTTGAGCAATACTGGGCCATGAGAGGCAAGTGTTGTGGTGCAGTGGGTTAACCTGTGCTTGGGACGCCTGCATCCCTAGAGAGCCTTGGCTCAAGTTCCAGCTCTGTTTGCAACCCAGCTGCTTGCTAATGCATAGCCTGAGAGGCAGTAGATGATGGCTCAAGTACTTGGGTTCCTGTCACCCACACGGGAGACCCAGGTAGAATTCCTGGCTCTGGCTCTGACCTGGCCCAGCCCTGGCTGTTGCAGGCATTTGGGGTGTGAACCAGCAGGTGGGAGATCTCTCCTTCTATTCTCTCTCTGCCACTTAAATAAATGTTTTATTAAAATGTTTTAATAAATTATTTATTTTTGAGAGGCAGAGTTACAGACAGAGAGAGGGAAAGACAGAGAGAGAGAAAGAGATCTTCCATCCACTGGTTCCCTCCCCAAATGGCTAAAATGGCCAGAGCTGGGCCAATCCAGGAGCCAAGAGCTTCTTCTGGATCTTTCATGTGGGTATAGGGGCAGAAGTACCTGGACCATCTTCTACTGCCTTCCCAGGCCATTAGCAGGGAGCTGGATCAGAAGTGGAGCATCTGGGACTTGACCCGGTGCCTATATGGGATGCCAGCCCTGTAGGTGGAGGCCCAACCACAGTGTCAGCCCCTAAATAAATAAATCTTAAAAAAAAAAAAAAAAGACTGGGCCATGAGGAGGTCATGGGGTTATACAGAAAACAGCTTAGAACTACTACAATTCGGGGGCCTTCCCCTGTCTCCTTTGATAAATAAAATTAACAGTCTGGGGTCAAGTCTGGAGAAATACTCTCAAAAGTATAATGCTCTCATCTGGGAAGGACAAACCTTGAGGACGTCAGGTACAAGAGGAGCAGAGTAGAGGAACTGAATGACCCTGGGCCCCTCGGAGAAAAGAGAGAAAAGGACAGAGCCACTGTAGGAGCCCCAGCCCACATCCCACTTCTCCTGACCACTCAGCCCCCAGGTCAAGGGAAAGACGTCCTGGGAGGCAGCAGCATCCAACTCAGAAGGAAACACACCACCCTTTACTGGCCATCAATTCGTTCATTCATCATTCATTTATTCCCTCAGGAGCAGAGAGTTGAAATCAGTATACTCCTCAGTTCACAGGGCGTAACCACCACCGATCAATCCAAGTCCCTCTCTCACTATGTTTATTCCGTCAACCTTTGCTCCCTGATTATAGCCCCTCTGCACCCATAAGCAACTCTCATAACTTAATGCCTTTTTTATGCATGTTATTACAAAATATATGTTGTTTCCTATTCAAGTATTTTATAGCTTTATTAAGAGAGAATAGGCACAAATAGGGCCAGCGCTCTGGCTCAGTAGGTTAAGCCACTGCCTGCAGTGGCCCCATCCCATATGGATGCCAGTTTGAGTCCCAGGGGCTCCATTTCTGAGCCAGCTCTCTGCTAATGCACCTGGGAAAGCAGCAGAAGATGGCCCAGGCCCGTGGGACCCTGCCACCAAGGTGGAAGACCCAGAAGAAACTCCTGGCTCCTGGCTTCGGCCGGGTCCATCCCCAGGTTGTTATGGTCATTTGGGGAGTGAACCAGTGGATGGAAGATCTGTCTGTCTCTCTCTATTTCTGTAACTCTGCTTTTCAAATAAATAAATAATAAAGAAAAACGTATGGCCAGCGCCACAGCTCACTAGGCTAATTCTCTGCCTGCGGCGCAGGTACCCCGGATTCTGTTCCGGTTGCTCCTCTTCCAGTCCAGCTCTCTGCTGTGGCCCAGGAGGGCAGTGGAGGATGGCCCAAGTGCTTGGGTGCCTGCACCCATGTGAGAAACCAGGAGGAAGCACCTGGCTCCTGGCTTTGGATCGGCGCAGCGCCGGCCATGGTGGCCATTTGGGGAGTGAACCAACTGAAGGAAGACCTTCCTCTCTGTCTCTCTTACTGTCTAACTCTGCCTGTCAAAAAAAAAAAAAAAAAAGAAGGAAAAGAAAAGAAAGAAAAACTTATAATTGGCACACAAAAAAACTGCATAAATTTTAAATATATAGTTTCCATCATCCCCCCAAAGTCTCCTCATAGTCCTATGTAATCCACCCTCCTCTCACCATTGAACTCCCTAGGCAACCACTGATTTCTAGCTGTTGTGTGCCACTATAAATTGGTATGCATTTTCTAGAATTTTCATAAATCAATATAGTTATTCATTCATAAATAAGAACAGACAAACAAGGATCACCAGACCCTTGAAGATAATTAATAATGTGAAAAATCAGGACCAGGGCCTGTGCTGTGCCATAGCAGGTTAAGGTACCACTTGCAATGCCAACATCCCATCTGGATACCAGCTCCTCCCTAACGTGTCTGGAAAAGCAGCAGAAGACAAACCAAGTGCCTGGACCCCTGCACCCACTCGATAGAGCCAAATGGAGCTCCAGGCTCCTGGCTTTGGTCTTGTCCAAGTCCTGGCTGTGGTGGCCATTTGGAGAGTGAACCAACAGATGGAAGATCTCCTCTCTCTCTCACAGTAGCTCTGCCTTTCAAATAAACAAATAAACCTTTAAAAAAATAAGGATCAATATGCACAAACAGGACTACTTTCCCAGAAAAAAATGAAGATGATTTTGTGGGGTAGGCATTTGACACAGCATCTCTATCAGAGTGCCTAGTTTCACCTCGAGTTCCAACTTCCTGCTAATGCACACCCTGGAGGCAGCAGGTAGTGGCCCAAGTACTTGGGTCTCTTGCCGCCAATGTAGGAGATGTGAACTGGGTTCCAGGCTCCAGGACCCAGTCTGGCCCAGCTCCAGCTGTTTGGGGAGTGAACCAGTTGATGGGCAATCTCTCTCTCTCTCTCTCTCTCTCTCTCTCTCTCTCTCTCTCTCTCCTCTCTCTCTACCTTTCAAATAAAATGAATATAAATAGGGAGCTGGTGTTGTGGCACAGCACATTAAGGCACTGCTTATCATGTGGCATCCCCTATTGAAGTGTCAGTTCGAGTCCCAGGTGCTCAGCTTCCAAACCAGCTTACTGCTAATTTGCCTGGGAAGGCACTGGATGACGGCCCAACTACTTGGGTCCCTCCTACTCCAGACTAGGATGGAGTTCCTGGCTCCTGTCTTCAGCCTGGCCCAGACCCACCTGTTGCAGCAATTTCAAGAGTGAACCAGTGGATGGAAGACACCTTTTTTCATCTCTCCTTTTCTGTATGTCATCCTGCCTTAAATAAACAAATAATGTTTAAATGAATATAAATAAGAAATAAATCTCAGCACTTTAAAACAAAATCCAAATTTTTAAACTTGCTTTCTAGTAAGTGCATATCAGTCTGATTATTTTGTTTGTTTTTAGTGGAATATGGATGCACTGATGTCAGTTTTA
>JADBBT010004272.1:0-10429 GCA_015711505.1 Sylvilagus bachmani | reverse complement strand
CTCTCTCTCTCTCTCTAAATCTGCCTTTCAAATAAATAAATAAATCTTTAAAAAAGAAAAAGAGTATATGTGTAATGTGAATTAATGCTGGGAAACTTATATCACCTCTAGTTCTCATTTTTTCCCTTAGCTTCAAACTCTTACCTGCAATTACCTGTTGAAGGTATTTTTTTTTTCAGGTATTTTGTAACCAGTTTGTTAACTTTTGCCATATAACAGACTATCCCACCATTAATCACTGCCTACGCATCATGGATCAGCTGACCTAGGCTGGGTTCAGATGAGTCTCTGATGACCTTGGTTGGACTTGCTCTGCACCTTTGTGTTTGTGGGTCAGCTGAGGATTGTCCAATTTAGCCCGGGGCTCTGTGGGGGCAGCTGTGCTCCACCCATCTCTCATTCTTCTGTTGGGCTAGTCTCTGCATGTTGTTCTTATGAGAACAACAGAAATACAGAAATAAAAGAGGAAACATATGAAGCCTCTTATTGCCTAAGCTAAGAGCAGGAAAACTGTCATTTCTGCTTTATTTACTTTTGGTTAGCCAAAACCACGAGGGTACTTCCAAAAGTTCATGGAAAAATGCAATTAAAAGATAAGTTTATTTTTATACAAAAAATTGGAGATACATGTGTAACTGTTTTCATAATATGCATTTTCCATGGACTTTATGAAATTCCCCTGTAGTCAGAGGGCCAAAACAAGGAGCTGGGAATTATACTTCATCCCTTTAGTGGGAGGAACTGCAGAATCACTTAGCAAAGGACTTGCATGGAGAGGCTGTAAAGAATTGGGCAAAGGATACGCTCTACCCCACACTCAGACTCCATGGCCCAAACTGAACTCATCTCCATGACGACCTCCCTCACCAGAATTCAGTTTTTGCTATATTTCTGCTTGTGGTTAGTGGTACTGCTCTATCTGTATCTAGTTACTCCTGCTAGAAACTTGAGAAGTGTTTTAGTCTTCTTCCTCCTTTCCCTACTTCAGTATCTGCCCTGTCAATCTGTGTCATCTGCCTTATTACCCTCACTCCACCTGGAGAGGAAAGAGAGAGAATAGTTTTGTTAATTGTCTCCAGCCCTGCTTCTTTCAGATGCATTCTAAGAGACAGAATACTCTAGCTGAAAGACAAACATCATTCCTGTTCACTGCCTTCTCATTGCCTTATGGTCTAGAATTTCCAACGTCATCTTTCTTTCCTGCTCTGTATGTTACCCTTTTTGTTCAGTAGTGAACAAACTCTGGCCAGTGGGCCAGATCTGATCTGCTGCCTACTTTTGTACAGTTCACAGTTCACAGCTAAGAATAGTTTTGATATTTTTTAATGATTAGAAGACAACTGTAATACTATGTGACATGTGAAAATTATGAAATTCAGATTTAGTGTCTATAAATATGTTTTATTGGAACACAGCCATGCTTACTCAGTTAGGCATTGCCTATAGCTGCTTTTGCACCACAGTGGTGGAGTTGAGTCATTGTGACAGAGACTTCATGGCTCACAAAGCTGAGATATTTACTGCAGGGAAAAAGTTTGCCAAGTCCTGCTCCAGTCATGTAGAACTTACAATAGCACCCTTTGTGTAACATTTTATTTCATGCCTCAGTACTTTTTATTATATTGTTTCTTTGCTTCAACATTTTAAAAAAAATAACAGCTTTGTTAATATATAATTTCCAAACTATGTAATTCACCCACTTAAAGTGTACAATTCAATAGTTTTTACTGTATTTCAAGGTTGTACAACTATTACAACCATCAGTTTTATTTAGAACATTTTCAGAAAACATTTCAAAAAACCTCATGGCCACTAGTAATCTCCATTCACTCATCCCCTCTCCTACTCTAGATACCACTAAATCTACTTTCAGTCCCAATGCATCTGCCCATTCCTGATAGTTTATGTAAGTAGGATAATATATGTGGTCTTTTGTTACAGGCTTCTCATGTCTTAGCATGTGTCAGTACTGGATTCCTTTTCCTTTTTTAAAATATTTATTTATTTGAAAGACAGAGTTGCAGAGAGAGAGAGAGAGAGAGAGAGAGAGAGAGATCCGCCATCTACTGGTTTACTCCCCAAATGGCTGCAAAGGCCTGAACTGAGCCAGGCCAAAGCTAGAAGCTTGGAACTCCATCTGGGTTTCCCGTGTGGGTGGCAAGGGCCCAGGCACTTTGGCAATTTTCTGCTGCTTTCCCAGGTGCATTAGCAGGGACCTGGTTTGGAAGTGGAGCAGTAGGACTTGAACTGGAGTTCATATGGGATGCCAGCATTGCAGGCAGTGGCTTAACCCATCGTGCCACCATGCCAGCCCCTCTTCCTCGTCTTGTTCTTCCTTCTTCCTCTTTTTCTTTAATATTTATTTATTTGTTTGAAAGGCAGAGTGATACAGAGATAGGGAAAGAGAGAGCTCTATCTGCTGATTCATTCCCCAATTGACTGTGATGGCCAGGGCTGGTCTAACCTGAAGCCGAGAGCTGAGAACTTGATCCGGGTCCTCTCCATGGGTGGCAGGGGCCCAGGTACTTGGACCATCTTCCTTTGCTTTTCCAGTCACATTAGCAGGGAGCCAGATGACATGGAGCAGCTGGGGCTCGAATCAGCCTTCTGATATGGGATGCTGGTGTGCCAAGCAACTTTACTCGCTATGTACAATGCTGGCGCCAGTACTGCATTCATTCATATTACTGATTAACACTCCACTGTATGGATTTCCCACATTTTAATTTTTCCATTCATCAGTTGATATTTATTTCTAATTTTTTGGCTATTATGAATAACGTTGCTGTCCACATTTGTGTTAAAGTTTTTCTGTGGACATATATTTTCACTTATGTTGAGTATATATGTAGGCTACACTTCCTTATCTCTTTTAACAAAAAGATTTTTACTTTTATGTATTTAAAAGAGCAAGAGAGAGAAAGATTGAATTTTCATCTACTTGTTCAGTCTCCAGATGCTCATAACAGCTGGAGCTAGGCTAGGACAAAGCCAAGAGCCAGGAATTCCATCCAGGTCTCTCACCTGGGTGGTGGGGACCAGCACACTGGAGCCATCATCTGCTGACTCCCAGGGTACATATTAGCAGGAAGCTGGATCAAAAGAATGACTCAATCCCAGGCACTCCAATAGAGGATGTAGGTGTCCCAAGCAGTGGCTTAACCCATTGTGCTACAATGCCCACCTCTTCCTTGTATGTTAAAACTTATCTTTGAGGCCGGCGCCGTGGCTCAACAGGCTAATCCTCCACCTTGCGGCGCTGGCACACCGGGTTCTAGTCCCGGTCGGGGCGCTGGATTCTGTCCCGGTTGCCCCTCTTCCAGGCCAGCTCTCTGCTGTGGCCCGGGAATGCAGTGGAGGATGGCCCAGGTGCTTGGGCCCTGCACCCCATGGGAGACCAGGAAAAGCACCTGGCTCCTGGCTCCTGCCATCGGATGAGCGCGGTGCGCCGGTCGCAGCACGCCGTCCATGGCGGCCATTGTAGGGTGAACCAATGGCAAAGGAAGACCTTTCTCTCTGTCTCTCTCTCTCACTGTCTACTCTGCCTGTCAAAAAACAAAAAAAAAAACCAAAAAAACAACTTTGGCATCATCTGTGCAAGAGCTCTTCCCCAGTCTCCTAGGCTAGATTAAATGTCTTCTCATGAGGCTTGGATAGCCCTTCTTACTACATTTTATTGAAATGGTCTGTTGGCCTGTCTGTCTCCTCTGCTGTTTTTTAAATTTTTGGAGTGTAGTATCAATGACTTATTCAACTTTGTATTGACTGCAAATGGTACAAAAGTTTACTTAAGTATGTGTTGAATTTGGAAAACTTTCAAGTAATCTATGCCTTTTAATTAAAATAAACTTTATCTTGTTATCTTTTTTCTATCTCATGACTTACTAACTTTAAAAAGTCTCAAAGAATATATATTGATATAGCTGATCTTGAATTTTTCTTTTTTTTAAAGGCCTGCAAAGAAAACAAAAAAAGGTGCCAAAGAAAAAGCACGAGATGAAAAAAAAGATGAGATAGAAAAAATAAAGTCATATCCCTTCATGGAAGGTGAACCTGCAGATGATGTCTATTTAAAACGCTTATACCCGAGACAAATATATGAGGTGGAGAAAGCTGTTCACTTACTTAAGAAATTTCAAATTCTGGACTTTACCAATCCAAAGCAAGGTGTTTATCTTGATTTGACCCTGGATATGGCATTAGGGAAGAAGGTATGTAGACTCAATTAAAGTAAGTTTATTGTGATCAGGGTCAGTATGAATTGATGTTTCTTAATTTTTAAAATTCTTGCCACTCACAATAATTTTTGGGAAAATTTTATGTTCTTAGCATGTTTCTTAATTTTTCATATATAAAAAAACCATGTTGAACACATCTCTCCTTTTTCATGAAGAGTCTGTAGTATAAGGGTGTTAAATTCAATTGAGTTATTTGGGAAATAATTTGTGTGTCATGTTCCATTTTTGTAAATGAGAGTTTTGACTACGGCAGTAGCTTTCAGATATGTTTGCGGGGGTCTTATGTTTGAGACCAAGTTTGCTTGGGGGGAGGGTCCCAAGGTCCTCACTCTTTCTTTGACCAGAACCACTGCGCATTATCTCTTTATATGTTGGCATTCAACAGAAGACTTGCCAATAAAACTCTAATAGCAGGAAAAACACTAGCCCAGTATTGATGTCTGTGACTGCCCTAAATTTTATGTATTTTGCATTTAAGAAATCTGATTTTTTTTAGAAATGATATTTTAACTCTTACTCTGAAAATGGCTAATTTTTTTGAAAAATGTAGAAGGTATAAGTTTTTTAAAAATTTTTGTTTATTTTTAAGGTTTTATTTATTTTTTATTTGAGAGGTAGATTTACAGAGAGGGAGAGACAGAGAGAAAAGTCTTCCATCCACATATGGCTGCAGCAGCTGGAGCTTGGCTGATCCGAAGCCAGGAGCCAGGATCTTCTTTCAGGTCTCCCATATGGGTGCAGGGGCCCAAGCACTTGGGTCATCTTCTACTGCTTTCCCAGCCCATAGCAGAGAGCTGGATCGGAAGAAGCAGCAGCAAGGACAGACTGGCACTCACATGGGATGCCAGCACTGTGGGTGGAGGGTTAACCTATTATGCCACAGTGCTGGCCCCTGTAAGTTTTAGAATATAATTTAAGAACCTCAATAACAACAATAATAGAGCTCCTAGGAAGAGGCAGTAAAGCAAAGTGTTAAAGAGCATGGACTCTGGAGTCAGATTATAGTATAGTACATACCAGAATCCTACCATCACCACTTTTAGAAAGCATTTTCATTCATTTAATTTTATTTGAAAGGCACAGAGACACACAGAGGAAATCATCCATCTGCTGGTTTTACTCCCCAAATGCTCACAATAGCCAGAGCTTTACCAGGCTGGAGCCAGGAGCCCAGAACTCAATTTGGCTTTCCCACATGGGTGGCAAGGACCCAAGTACTTGGACCATCACCTGCTGCCTCCCATGCTGGCATTAATAGGAAGCTGGAATCAGAAGTGGAGCTGGTACTTGGACTCAGGCACCACCGTATGGGTTGAAAGTATCCCAAACAGTTTCAAAACCACTGTGCCGAAACAACCATCCCCATCACCAGTTTTTTACTTTGGGCCTCTTTGCTGTTTGCCTTTGGGTTTATTACTTAGCTTCTTTAAATCTTAGTCTTTCACATCCCTTTATAAAGGGATAAAAAACATTCAGTTCATTTGGTTGTAACAAAGATTAAATGAGATAGTGCACATAATGTATTTAGTACGTACTTAATGCTAGCAGTCACTATTTACTGAGCACTTTGTATCAAGCACATGCTAAATATTCTGCATTCAGTTTCACTTAATCCTGTCTTAATCTCAGAAGAGGAAGCTAAGGTGCAGAAATTAGAGTAAGTTGATCAATGTTAGGAACAGTTTATGCTAGATAGGTTAACTTTTTTTTTTTTTTTAATTTGAAATGCAGAGATAGAGAAGGAGAGACAGAGATCTTTCATTCCTAGTTCACTTCCCAATTGGCTGAATGGCTAGGGCCGTGCATGTGCCAGACTGAAGCCAGGAGCCCCGAGCTACTTTGGGTTTCTCCTGTGGGTGCAGGGACCCAAGCATTTGAGCCATCATGTGCTGCCTTCCCAGGTGCATTAACAGGGAGCTGAATCAGAAGTGGAGCAGCCGGATCTTGAACCAGTGCCCATATGAGATGCTGGTGTCATAGGTAGAGGCTTAACTCGCTATGGCACAACACTGGCCCCACAATTTTTATTTTATGCTATAGTGTTACTGTTATTTTAAAAATTTTGTGTCCAGGATGATTATTTTCTCAGTCAATCATTAATGTAGCTCATAACGATGACTTACAGGACTGCAAGCTTCGTTTCATTGTGGAAGCCACTTGTGCACTAATGACATAGATGTCTTCCTAAGGGATTTTTTGTTCTTCATAGAGTACATCGATAAGCCCGTGTTCCCCATAGGATGTTAATTATTGTGATAACATAGTGTTGAAAAGTTTGTTGAGACCACCTGTGACATGTTAATGACAAAAGAGTGCCCAAAAGTAAAGTTAAGTTGCATAGCTGATATACATGTGCCTTAAGAATCTTTGTCTCTTTGTCTGAAAAGAAATCCCTAGAACGCTGGCTGACATTGTGAGACAGAGGGGTAAGCCACTTCCTGAGATACAGGCATCCTACATCAACAGCAACTTGAGACTGAGCTGCTCCACTTCCCATCCAGCTCTCTACTAATGCACTGGAATGCAGTGGAAGATGGTCCAAGTTCCTGGGTCTCTGTCACCCACTCAGAAGACCCAGATGGTGTTCTGAGCTCCTGGGTTTGGCCTGACCCAGCTCCAGCCATGGAGGCCATTTGCGGAATAAACCAGTTGGTGAAAGATCTCTTTCTGTCTCTCCTGCTGTCTTTTTTTTTTTTTTTCTTTTTAAGGATTTTTTTTTTTTTTTATTTGAAAGGTAGAGTTACAGAGAGTCAGAGGCAGAGAGAGGATAGAGGTCTTCTATCCACTGGTTTATTCTCCAGATGGCCGCAATGGCCTAAGCTGCACCAATCCAAAGCCAGGAGTTCTTCTGGGTCTCCCATGCGGGTGTAGGGGCCCAGGGACTTGGGTCATCTTCTACTGCTTTCCCAGGCCATAGCAGAGAGCTGGATCGGAAGTGGAGCAGCTGGGACTCGAACTGGCACGCATATGGGAAGTTGGCACTACAGGTGATGGCTTTACCTGCTATGCCGTGGTGCTGGCCCTTCATGCTGTCTTTTAAATGAATGAATGAAAATATTTTTAAAAAATCCCTAGAAGGATATCTGTATTCAGAGTTTTCC
Organism: Sylvilagus bachmani; assembly: GCA_015711505.1. Lineage (NCBI taxonomy): Eukaryota > Metazoa > Chordata > Mammalia > Lagomorpha > Leporidae > Sylvilagus > Sylvilagus bachmani. Next base: position 3,090 of record JADBBT010004272.1, on the reverse strand, counting down.
TAAAAATGTAACTGTTAGTAAAATTGTGCAGTCTTATCTGTGGCACCCTCTAAGCCCCAGACACCACCTTACGCTCTGGCCCATTGCCATCGTGCACAGTAAGCTTTGGTCCTAAGCTCAGCCTGGCTTGCTAGAAGTCAGGTGACCAAATGGCCCAAACAAGTGTCAGCTCCACTCTCGCCCTAATGGGATTCCTTGCTCCCACTCTCCTACCCCCTGCAAGACTACAATGGGGCCTGCTTGCCACACACAGGCTCTCTTGATACCTCTCTTCTCCACCCCTCTCCCCCCCCTTTCACCCTCTTTTCACCCTCTTGCTCCAGTCTGTCGGGTTTCCCTCACCCAACAGTAAACCTTTCCTTTAACTCCAGTGTTTGGTGTGTTTTGTGGTGGCTTTCAGTAATCTTGCAATCATCTTTATTAGGAAAATGGCACATTTTCTCTTTCTTCCAGACTTTATGGCTGCCCTGAAACTAGGGAGGGCCTAAGACTTGTTTCCTTGTGAAGTGTCTAGAGAGATCTGAGCCTCAGGTCCAGATATTTCCTTGGCCAAATGACCAAACACATTGTTCTGAGGCCCTGTTGAATCTCTGCCTGTATTAGGGTGTCTCAAATGTGTTCTATGATTAGTCTTGGGTTTTGCAATTGACTACCCAAGTTTATCCGATAGTTGTGGTGATCTACTTTGTTTTAAATAGTCCCTCTCAGAAGAGCCTTTCAGGTTTGACATTTGTGTTGACCTGGTTGTTTAGAGCCAGTGATGGCAATTAGGAGTAACCTGTTGAATACATTACCCAGATATTGTCTCTTCAGTGTGTACAGCTGTTTTCATGCCTTCTTTGATGATGTCTGAAAATTATGTGTTTAAGCAAATTTAATCCAATCTAGTAAGTGTTTGTTGTCATCAAATGGATGGCATAGTGCAAGGTGCTGGGAGAGGTATAGATATGCAAATATGTCTTAATATTTGGGAGACTGGTGAATAGTGTATATCTACAAACCAAGCATGGAGTTGGGAAGACACATTTAGATTTTTTTTAAGATTTATTCATTTATTTATTTGAAAGGCAGAGTGATAGCAACAAAGAGGGAAAGGGAGAGGGAGAAAGACAGGGAGAGATCTTTCATCCACTGCGTTCCTCTCCAAATGGTAGCAACAGCCAGGTCTGGGCTAGGCTGAGGGCAGCAGCCAGGTTTCCCATGGCCCAAGCACTTGGGTTATCAACTGCTGCTTTCCCAGGCACATTAACTGGAAGCACCAGTGCTCTGATACAGATGCCAGCATTGCAAGTGATGGCTTAACCCACTGTGCCACAACACTGGCCTGGGGATTTAGATTTTAATTATGATTTCTTTAAGTTTTTAAAATTTTATTTTTTAAAGATTTATTTATTTATTTGAAAGGCAGAATTAGAGAGAGAAGGAGAGACAGACAGAGAGAGAGAGCTTCCATCCACTGGTTTACTCCCCAAATGGCTGCAGTGGCCAGGGCTGGGTCAGGCAGAAGCCAGGAGCCAGGAGCTTCTTCCAGGTCTCCCATGTGGGTGGAGGGTCCCTAGGACTTGGGCCATCCTCTGCTGCTTTCCCAGGCACATTATCAGGAAGCTGAATAGGACGTGGAGCAGCCTGTATTTGAACTGGCGCCCTTATGGGATGCAATCACTGCACATGGTGGCTTAACCCGCTGTGCCACAGTGCCAGTCCCTGTGATTTCTTAAAGAAGTATCTCTTGTGTTTTAAATTATAATGTGAATAGTTCTGAATTAACATATGTATGGTAGAAATAAAACACTCTGGGAACAGCTCCACTTCTGATCCAGCTCTCTGCTAAGGCGCCTTGGAAAGTAGCAGCAGATGACCCAAGTGTTTGGTCCCTGCATCCATGTGGGAGATCCAGATGAAGCTCCTTGCTTTGGCCTGGCCCAGTGTTGGATGTTGCAGCCATTTGAGGAGTGAACCAGCAGATGGAAGATCTTTCTCTCTCTCTGTCTCTCTCTCTAACTCTGACTTTAAATATAAATAATAAATCTTAAAAAAAAAACACTTAAAATCATGTCAGCTCTTTTTTTGTAGAATGTGAAGGAGATTGAAAGATGAGCTTTTCATAATTATTTTTCTCTTGTGTATATAGAAAAGAGTGGAGCCATTTGCGAGTGTTATTGGATTTCCATACCCATTTTCTTCAGAAATAAATAAAGTTGCTGTATTTACAGGGGTGAGTAACTTTTTCAAATATTTATGTAAATTAGTTTTTATTTATTTTTTGATAAAATTTGACATTTTATTTTTGGTAAAACTTTGAATAAGATGGAGTAGGTACATACCTGTTTTTAGTGATGGCTTTTTAAAATTATTTTATTTTAATTTTTAATTAGTTCTAACATGTTCAATATGATTTCTAGATACAATTCTAAGAACATAATGATTTCCTTCCTGTCTTCTTCTCTCCCAATCTCTTTCCTTTTCCCTTTTGTTTTTTTTAGTTTTTTTTTTTTTAATTTATTTATTTTACTTGAAAGAGTTACACAGAGAAGGAGAGGGAGGGAGATAGAGAGGGAGAGAGTGAGAGAATCTTCCTTCCACTGGTTCACTCCCCAGTTGGCCTCAACTGCCGGAGCTATGCCAATCCGAAGACAGGAGCTAGGAGCCAGGAGCTTCTTCCTGGTCTCCCATGCAGGTATAGGGGCTCAAGGACTTGAGCCAACCTCTACTGCCCTTCCCAGGCCATAACAGAGAGCTGGATGGGAAGTGGAGCAGCCAGGACTTGAACTGGCGTCCATATGGGATGCCCGCACTGCAGGTGGCTGCTTTACCTGCTACGCCACAGCGCCAGCCCCTTTTTTTCAGTTTTTGAGATAAGACTTAGTAAAAGCTAGGAGCTGGGACTCAATCCAGGTGTCCCCTGTTGGTGGCAGGAGCCACTCTGATATGGAATACTGGTGTTGCACTTGGCAGCTTACCCTGCTGTGCCACTATGCTGGCCCCTAAAATTATGTCTGTCTGTCTTATCTATCTAGCTATCTTAATTTACTTGAAAGGCAGAGCAAGACTGTGAACAATAGGATTATTTTATTATTTTTTTATTATTTT
>JADBBT010004271.1:0-10430 GCA_015711505.1 Sylvilagus bachmani | reverse complement strand
GTTGGGGTTTTTAATAGTATCCTGTAAGTTCCTGATGATATTTTTTAGATTTCTAATTTCCTCTTCTTGTCTTTGGTTTGACTGTTTCCTCTCCTGTTCTCTGTCTTCAAGGTCCGATATCCTCTCTTCTGCTTCACCCATTCTGGTTTTAAGGCCCTCCAGATTGCTTGTCACTTGATCTATTGAATTCTTCAATTCATTTAGATTTTTTGTCACTATCGTAGCTTCTTGTTCTACTAGTTGTTTCGTTTCATTTTGATTCCTCCGTAATATTTCATTCTCGCGAGAGAGATTTTCTATCTTATCCATTAAAGATTTCTGTAGTTCAAGAATTTGTTTTTGAGAACTTCTTAGTGTTCTTATCAATTTTTTGAGATCTGCTTCTTGCATTTCTTCTATCTCATTATCTTCATAATCCTGACTTGGGGTGTCTTTTCCGTTTGGAGTCATCATAGCGTCTTCCTTGGTCTTGCTTCCTTGGATTTATGTTTGTTTGGCATTTTTTTTTCCCACACTCTTTCTCCGGGTTTTCAAGGTAACGGAGTTTGTGTATGTGGTGTGTTCCCAGTTTTTGGATCTCCCGTAGGTTTATACAGACTCTGGTTTTTTTGGTTCCGTGTGCCTCAGTGACGGGGGCGGGCGTGCGCCGTCCTACTGCGCTCGATCTAGTTCGACTTCGCAAGGTGGACACGAGTCTAGTGTCCCTGCGGGTTCCCCTCAATTGTGCTGCTTACCCCATGGGGTCTGTTTCCCCCCGTCAGTATCTTGGGCGCTGAGTTCCTACGGCGACTTTGTTCTGGCGACTCCCGCCCCGCTCGCGTTGCGTCCCGCCCCGCAACTCCCACTGTGGCACGATTTGCCGTCGGCAAACTTACTTTCCCCTAGGTCCTCTGTGTCCCCTTCACTAGGTCCAGAAGAGTTTCCTCTGCATTTTTTCCCTGAGACTTTTCCTGAGGCTACAGTAACTCTGCTGTTATTAAACTATCTTTTCGCGGACTGCCAGTGCACGTCCTCACTATTCCGCCATCTTGGCTCCGCCCACTTTCCCAATTTCTTGATGCAGGCACCTATTACTACAAACTTTCCTCTTAACACTGCTTTTGCTGTGTCCCGTAAGTTTTGCTATGTGGTGCTGTCATCTTCATTTGTTTCCAGAATTTTTTTGATTTCTCCTTTGACCCACTGTTCATTCAGGAGTATGTTGTTCAGTCTCCATGTGTTTACATATGCTCCAGAAATTCTTGAGTTGTTGGTTTCCAGCTTCGTTCCATTGTCGTCTGGGAAGATGCATGGTATGATTTCGATTTTTTTGGATTTGCTGAGGCTTGCTTTATGGCCTGGCATGTGGTCAACCCTAGAGAAAGTCCCATGCTCTGTTGAAGAATGTGTATTCTGCAACTGTAGGATGAAAAGTTTGGTAGATAACAATTAGATCCAATTGGTCTGTAGTGTTGATTAATCCTGCTGTTTCCTTGTTGATTTTCTGTCTGGTTGATCTGTCTATTGCTGAAAGTGGAGTATTGAAGTCCCCCAATACTATTGTATTGTAGTCTAAGTCTCCCTTTAAATCCCTTAACATTTCTTTTAAATAGCCAGGTGCCCTATAACTAGGTGCATATGTTTATAATAGTTACATTTTCCTGTTGAATTGATCACTTAATCATTATATAGTGCCCCTCTTTGTCTCTTTTAACAGTTTTTGTGTTAAAGTCTATTTTGTCTGGTATTAGGATGGCTACACCAGCTCTTTTTTTGTTTCTATTCTTGTGGACTATCTTTTTTAATCCTTTCACTTTCAGTCTGCTTGCATCTTTGTTGGTGAGATGTGTTTCTTGTAGGCTGCAAATCAATGGGTTTTGTTTTTATTCCATTCAGCCAGTCTGTCTTTTAACTGGAGAGTTGAGGCCATTTACATTCAAGGTGACTATTGATAAATAATGACTTGTGCTGCCATTTTTCCAAAAATATTCCTCCTTTTTACTTCGAATTTCATTTGAGCTTTTACTTGGAGTTTTCTTCCTTTACCTTCTTTCGACGTGATAACCATGGTTCTGTGTTTCTGTGTGGCACATCTTTAAGTATACTTTGTTTGCCTGGATAGGTGGTGACAAATTCTTTCAATTTCTGTTTGTTATGGAATATCTTTATTTCATCTTCATTAATAAATTAGGGTTTTGCAAGGTATAGCATTTTGGGTTGAGAGTTTTTTTTTTCTCTCAAGACTTTGGATATATCTCACCATTATCTCTTAGCCTGTAGGGTTTCTGATGAGAAGTCTCTGTGGGTCTAATTGGAAATCCTTTGAAAGTAATCTGGTGTTTCTCTTGTGCACATTTTACAATCTTTTCTTTATATTTTACTGTGATGAGTTTGATTACAATGTGTCATGGTAAAGATCTTTCCTGGTCATGTCTATTGGGAGTTCTATGTTTTCTGTACACGGAGGTCCCTTTCTTTCTCCAAGTTAGGGAGGTTTTCTTTCCATGCCTTCAGGAACTCCTAGAACCTATGTGTTGAGGCATTGGATAGTATCCTGTGGGTTCCCAACAGTGTTTCTTAGTTTTCTAATTTCCTCTTATTTTTGGTTTGACTGTATTATTTCCTTTGTTTATCTTCTAAGTCAGATTTTTTTCTTCAGCTTCACCAATTCTGTTTAGGCTTTCCACTGCTTTTTTAATTTGTTCTACTGAATTCTTCATTTTGATTTCTCTTTAAGATCTCAATTTTGTGGGAGAAATTTTATTTCATGTCTTGTATGGATTTCAGTAGTTCATGTATTTGTTTCTGATTATGTAATCTCATCAATTTTTTTAATTCCATTTTCGGCATTTCTTCAATCTCATCATCTTTGTATTCTGCTGTTGAAGTGTTGTGTTCTTTTGGGGGCATCATGTATCTTCCTTATTATTTCTTGAATTGGTGTGTTATTTGGCATCTATGGTTATACTCTTTGGTTTCTTGTTTATTCATTGCAGGGTCATTTATCTTTGTACTATGCCTCTGTAGATAAGTGGAGTGTCTGCTTTCAGTGTTGTGGTTGTGGCCAGGGAGCTCTGTGTGAGGAGTATATCTAAGGTGACACATCCAGGTTTGGCTTGGTAAATCTCTCTCTTTTTTTGAATCAGAAAGGTGGTTTATTCTGCTCAGCTGAGTTCCTTTCCTCAAAATAGACCAGTGCCTGAGTGTTAGTCCCAGTGGATATAATATACATCTGCTCTGCCCCAAGGACCACACAAAGGATCTGTGCAGTCTTCTGTGTAAGCCCAGAATCCCTAGTAATGTCCCTCACCAGGCAACCAGGAAGGCTTGAGTGTGTGGAGTCTTCCACAGTGACTTTCCAAAGTCCCAGATACACTGTGAGTCTTCCCACACAGCCTCAGTTTTTTCCCAATCTTGGCACACAGGCCTCCCACAGTCATGAACACCCAGCCCCCTATTAGTTCTCCCCACCAGAGTTGGGAGTCTCCACTCAGCTGGTTGCTGGGTATGGACACTATCTGACGTAGCTGTTATGATATATGTCCAAAATGGCATCTGATCTATCAGCTTGTTTCAGTATGCCATTGTAAGGTGAACAGGGAGAGAAAAAGTGTCCCTCTTTTATTTCTCCCCTAGTTTGGCAGGTACACTATCCCCCACAGGGCTCCAAGCCCAGTTCCCTCCAGGCTCTTCCTGCAGCCTCATTGCCAGTGGCTTGGGCTGCTGTAGTCTGGTCTCACCTTACTCTCCAACATTGGTGCAGAGGCTCTCAGCTGCTGGGGTCCTTAGTTTTGGGCGTCCATGCCTCTATGTAGGTCCACTGTGTCCCTCTAATTTGCATAGAGTTTTCTCCATAACTCTTCTCAGAGACTTCACTCCTTCCACTTCTTAAAATATCTTCTGGAACAGTGAAATAAGCTCCCTCCCTAGTTTGCCATTTTGGAAGCCTTAGTATGTCTTAATCTGGTATTATGATGCCTCCAGCTTTGTTTTTGTTTTATAACATTGCTTCAGCTATTCATGGTCCCTGTGTTTGGATTTCTTCTTTTGACTATTCCTCTGTGGCTTAGTGGAGTGTCTGCTCCAGAATTATGTACTAGGTGTGACCAGTGAGGTCTGTTAGTGCTCAAGGGTGACAGGAGTGCCCGAGGTGTTACCCAATGTGGTTGGGATAAATGTCCTTTTTTTCCATCAGAGAGATTTGTTCAGCTCTGTTGGGATAGTCTCATGCTCGCCTCTTTTCCTCCAAGGAGACCAATGTCTGGATGCTCATCCCAGTGGGTACAATATTCATCTGCACTGCCATAAGATCCAAACAAAGGATCAGTGCAGTCCTCAGTGTGAGCATTGATCACACAGCAGTGATTCTCACCAGGGGATCAGAGAGCCCTGAGCATGTAGAACTGCCCGCAGTGATCACCCAAAGCCTTGCCATGCAACTACAGTGGTTTCATAGTCCCAGCGCATAAGCCTCGCACAATCGTAAACTCCTAGTCTCCTGTCAATTCTCCCAGCCAGACTCAGGTGTCTTGTCTTGGCTGTTTTCTGGTCACATAGACATGAGCTGGTGCTAATGTCCAAAATGGCACCTGCCATCTCAGCTAGTTACAGGAAGCTAGTGCTGGGTGGTCAGGGAGAGAGAAACATGCCCCCTATTTTCTTCCTCTAGTTCGGCAGGTACATTGTTCCCCAGAGGACTCCAAGTCCAACTCATGCCAGGCTCTTCCTGCAACCTTACCACCAGTAACTTGTGCTGCTGCAATCTGGTCTCACCTCACCCCTCAAAGCTGGTGCTGAGTTGTGTGCATTGCACCCTCCACATAGGTCCACAATGTTCCTCTAATTTGGACTTTCCTCTGTGGTTTTATCCCTAACTCTTCCCTGAGATTGTGTACACTCCACTTCTTCTTCTTCTTCTTCTTTTTTTTTTAAAGCTATCTTCCTCTAGACTAGAGCAGTAAGCTCCTTCCCTATTCTGCCATCTTGGAAGCCATCAACATTTATTTTTTTAAATTTATTTTTCATTTACCTGAAAGGCAGTGTTAGAAAAGAAAAGAGAATCTTCCACCTGCTGGTTCATTCCCCAAATGGCTGCAACAGCCAGTGCTGGGCCAGGCCAAAGCCAGGAGCCCAGAGTTTCTCTGAGGTCTCCCAGATAGGAGCAGAGAAGCAAGGACTTGGGCCATATTGGATGGCTTTTCCAGGCTCTTTAGCAGGGAGCTGGATCAGAAGTAGAGCAGCCAAGTTTTCAGCTGGTGCTCATATGGACTGCTGGCATCGCAGGCATTGGCTTAGCCTGCTATGCCACAATACTGGCCTCATCAATATTTTCTAAGCCTTAAATCATACTGCTGGTAATCTAGTAGGAGGTAAAGACTTAAATATTTCCTAAGGTCCTTTATCTGAGAATAGAGATGGTTATTTGTTTACGCAGATATCAAGCAGATATATTAAACTGAAAGAGGAATTCTTAAATAGTAGAAAAACCTGTGAGATAGTTCTTCCCATCTCTGTCTCTCTGTCTGTCTCTCTGTCTGTCTCTCTGTCTCTCTGTCTCTCTGTGTCTGTCTGTGTCTCTCTGTGTCTCTTTGCGTGTCTGTCTCTGTGTCTCTGTGTCTGTCTCTGTCTGTCTCTGTCTGTCTCTGTCTGTCTCTGTCTGTCTCTGCCTGTGTCTGCCTGTGTCTGCCTGTCTGTCTCTCTCTGGATTTACCCTGTGCCTGTGATTTGTTACTTTCTGAAGGAGACAGGGGTGTGTGTTGCTGTTGCTGCTTCTGATGTTTAAGAAGTTCTTCAGTGATTAGGAGCTTAAAAACTACACACATGGGTAGAAATCATGTGAAACCAAATTTTCTTCTCCTATGAAGGTGGAATTCAGCTCAGATCATGTTGTATCTCCTGTTTGTGGGGTCATAGGCATTTACTTATTTACTTATTTCAAGGAAACGGAGATGGAGAGAGGAGACAGTTAAACAGAAATTATAACTGCTGATTCACTCCCTAAATGCCCAAAATGGCTGGGTCTAGACCAGGCTCTTGTCTGAAGAGCTTGGAGAACTGTGGCATCCATTGACAGTAAAACTGCTTGTGTATTGCATTGAAGTGACTTTCTCAGCTTTTTTTTTTTTTTTTTTTTTTTTGACAGGCAGAGTGGACAGTGAGAGAGACAGAGAAAGGTCTTTGCCATTGGTTCACCCTCCAATGGCTGCCACGGCCAGCACACTGTGGCCCGCGCACCTCACTGATCCGATGGCAGGAGCCAGGTGCTTGTCCTGGTCTCCCATGGGGTGCAGGGCCCAAGCACTTGGGCCATCCTCCACAGCACTCCCGGGCCATAGCAGAGAGCTGGCCTGGAAGAGGGGCAGCCGGGACAGAATCTGGCACCCCGACCGGGACTAGAACCCAGTGTGCCAGCGCCGCAAGAAAGAGGATTAGCCTATTGAGCCACGGCACTGGCCCTGAAATGACTTTCTATAACCACTGAACCTTTAGTAAAGTCTGTAAGGACTGCAAACTGTCTCTGCTATGCTTTGAGTAATAATAGAGTGGATTCCATACTTGGCCCTTGTATGAAGGATTTACAATCTTTAGACAAGGTAATATACTCATTCTGACATTATTGAAAACTTCTATATTCAGTTCATTATGAGTTTTTCATTAATTTAAAAATTTGCATTGAAATATTCTTTACCTTCAATCACTGAATATTTTGGTGCCTCTGTAAATTTTGTGCTTCATTATCAGTCCTGATTCTTTAAAATTCCAGGGTCTATTTTACAATGAGGCAGGGAGTTTTAAGTTTCCATGTTCACAGAAAATGAAACGAGAGCTCCAGCAATATGGTTTTATATTGCAGCAGGAATAAGTTTAACAAACACATAAAAGTATTTCATGACCCTGAGAGCTGTCAGCATATATATAAAATGTTCTCAGTAAAAGATATTTCAACACTGGGTATGGAAGAAAAAAAGGAGGGGGAAAGGATAACTATAGCCTTTGGGGTGGGAACAGCTTCTAAATGTGACAATCTCATCACATCACTGGCACCATGAAGGTCTCTCCCTAACATTGTGCATTCTGATATGATGTATTTGTACTTATTTTTGGATACAGTACTAGGACAAGTTGAAAATATTTCTACCCACACTTGGGATAAATCCTTACTATGGGAATATTATGTCACCTTTGCAGCATTTTCTTGAGCTTGGAGGAATATAAGAATTAGAATCAATAGCTGGGATTTCTGGTATAAGCTCTAACATGTAAAGAATTTAGAAGAAGTTCCTGCTAAGAAAACTGAGCAAATTGAAAATTGATGACTTTTCCAAGAACTGTCACATAATTGAGGTTATAGGAAACAATACCACCCCAAATCTGAAGAGCCAAGTGAGTGAATCTAGAAAGCCATGGCCAATTGTAGCTCAACTCACATGGAAGTTGGTATAGCTGTCAACTGGTAGGAACACTTCACTAGCAGTTCTAATGAGCTGCTGCATTCTGCATGTGGACTAATTGAAAATTCCTGGGGCCCAGTCCAAGGGGGATTCTCCCACACTTTCATAGGTTTTACCTGCAAGAATCTGGTTCATCAGGTTCCCATGATGAGGACCCAGCAGAGATAGCCCCTGCCTCTTCCCTGACTCCACCCATTTAGAAGGAGAGGAAGCCTTGCCAAACATGCCCACAGCCTGCTGCCATATAAAGGAGATGGAAGGTGGAAACACACTGATTCAAGCCTTGCCTCAGCTAGGAAGGGAGTCTGCTTAGCCACCTGCCCTAAGAATGCAGAAAATAAACACTTGGACTCTGGGACACAGGCCCACTCAAATACTGGAATTTAATCATAATATTACAGAATGCCTCCTTTCCTTCTCCGTCTTGCCACCATACCACAGCCTCTAATGCAATAACAGTGATTTGCTGTTAACAGTGGTTTTGAATCTTAAAATCTACTTTTGATTCTTCTTTGGGAAAAACAAATGATCTACAAGCTGCTTGTTCTACCTCAGGAGTTCTCAGGGAAGCCCAAAGTCAGCAGAGGACACTAAAAATAACAGAAGAATTCGAATCTACTGCTACTACAGTTATAGAAAATATTAAATCCAGCCCAATTTATAGTCAGATAAACATCAAAACTCACTCTAAAGCCCTACTGTCTTGGTTCCTAATACCTTATTCATGAAAGATACTTTTCAACACAAAATTTCCTGGACATGCTTAAAGGCAAAGACAATAAGAAAGAAAGGAGAAAAGCAAGCATGAGACTCAGATTTAGCTATGACACGGATTTTTAATTATCAGCCAGAGACTTTCACTGATATGATAAGGGTTGCATTCACATCAAGATTCATTTTCAATTATCCTTATATACAGAAGATCAATTTAGCATATGTTAAGTAAAGATTTCAATAGTTTGCCCCCACAGAAACACAAAGTATAAAATACTGTTTGAGTACTAGTTATAGCATTACTTCACAATGTACAACATATTAGAGACAGAGATCCTACATGAGGAATAAGTACACAGTGACTCCTGTTGTTGACTTAACAATTCAACACTCTTGTTTATGGCATCATAAACAAGTAATCTCCCTAGGATCTAGTCATGAGTTGCTGAGGCTATGGAAGCCTTTAGGGTTCGCTGACTTCGATCTTATTCCGACAGGGTCATAGTCAAAGTGGAAGTTCTCTCCTCCCTTCGGAGAAAGGTACCTCCTTCTTTGGCTCTGACTTCCAGAGATCTTTCATTTAGTTTTTTTATTTGTTTGTTTTTTGCCAGAGTGTCTTGGCTTTCTATGACTAAAATACTCTTGTGTGCTTTTCAGCCAGATCTGAATGCCTTAAGGGATGATTCTGAGGCCAGAGTGCTGTTTAGGGCATCTGTCATTTTATGAGTCTGCTGTGTATCTTGCTTCCCATGTTGGATCATTCTCTCCCTTTTTTTATTCTATCAGTTAGTATTAGCAGACACTGGTCTTGTTTATGTGATCCCTTTGACTCTTAGTCCTATCATTATGATCAATTGTGAACTGAAATTGATCACTTGGACTAGTGAGATGGCATTAGTACATGCCACCTTGATGGGGACAATCCACTATTAAAGTTGGAGACTTCATCACTCCTCTCACTGATAGTTCAAGTAGCAGGTGATGTATTTGACTTGAATGGCACCATTGATCAACTGGATCTAATTGGTAGTTATGGAATACTTCCTGCAAAGCAGGAGAACACACATTCTTTCTACATGGAATACACTTGAAAAAACTTCAAAAGTAGAAATCATGCAAAATTCTTAGGTCACAATGGAATTGAACTAAAATAATTAATACAAAAATAGCTCCCCTCAAGGTCCCCAATACTCAGAAATTAAATAACACTCCTAAAGAGCTCATAGGTCAAAGATGAAGTCTTAAGAGATACTAAAGATATTTGAACTGAATGTAAATCAAGATGTAAGACATCAAAACATGTGGGTTACAGTGAAATCCTGGCTTTGAAGGAAATTTATAGCATTGAGTGTAAAGGAAATATCTGAAGTCATTAATCCAAGCCTCCACTTTAGGCGACTAGAGAAAGAGGAATAATTTAAACCTGAAGCAAATAGGGGGAAAAATAATAAAATTAGAGCAGAAATTGTTGACAGTGAAAACAGGAGCTCGAGAGAACATGAACAAATGCAAAAGCTGGAGTTTAGTTAACTATGCTGTGTCAGTGTGGGTCAATAATTATGACAAATACACTAATGTAAAATGTTAATAGGAGCAACTAAGTGTGAAGCATATCTGGTTCTTTAAAGTCTATGCATTAAGTTGGCAAATTTTCCCTAAATACAACACTGCTATAAAATGTTTGTTTTTTAATAATTGGACTTGAGGGGGGAGATTCATTACTAGCAAGTTGACAGTGCCTCCTTTTTTTTTTATAGCTTTGAGATTAACATTAATAACCGTGCTGTGTAGGATGGCTTAGATTGGACATGACCAAGACTTAGCCAAGGGTTCACTGAGCATAAAATTGTCTAAGATCTTCAAGCAATTGCTCCCGTACGTTTCCAAATGGGGCAAGATATAAATACATTTATGGATTTTAAAAGATCATGTGTAAAAGGGATACAAAAGCAAGGTCACGAGGAAAAGGCAGAAAGGTACCTCTGGAAATAACATTTAAAAGTGAAAGTTCAGCTTGATTGGAGACTTGCAAAAACTGCTTAGGTTGACAAGAGAGACTTGCTTTTCTTTTTTTCTAAGTAATCTTGACAAAGTTGAGAGGCACATAGATGCATAAGGTTGCCTGTAGAAAAGGCAGGTTCTAATACAATCCCATCAAGGTGGCATGTACCAAGGCCATCTCACTAATCCAAGTGATCAATTTCAGTGCACAATTGATCACACTGATAGGTCTAAGAGTCAAAGGGATCACACAAACAAGACTAGTGTCTGCTAATACTAACTGAC
>JADBBT010004270.1:0-10431 GCA_015711505.1 Sylvilagus bachmani | reverse complement strand
GGTTAGGGTTAGGGTTAGGATTAGGGCTAGGGCTAGGGCTAGGGCTAGGGTTAGGTGTAGGGTTAGGGTTAGGGTTAGGGTTAGATTTAGGCTTAGGTTTAAGTTTAGGATTAGGATTAGGGCTAGGGTTAGGGCTAGGTTTATGGTTTGGGCTAGGGTTTGGGTTAGGGTTAGGTTTATGGCTAGGGCTAGGGTTAGTGCTAGGGTTAGCGTTATGACTAGGGTTAGGGTTAGGGCTAGGTTTAGGGTTAGATTTAGGGCTAGTTCTAGGGCTAGTGTTATTGTTAGGTTTAGGGTTAGTGCAAGGGTTAGGGCTAGGTTTAGGGTTAGGTTTAGGGTTTGGGTTTGGACTAGGGCTAGGGCTAGGTTTACGGTTATGGTTAGGTTTAGGGTTAGGGCTAGTGATAGGTTTAGGGATATGGTTAGGGCTATGGCTAGGATTAGAGTTAGTGTTAGGACTAGGGTTAGGGTTAGGTCTAGTGCTAGTTCTAGGGCTAGGACTAGGGTAAGGGTTGTCATAAGGCTAGGGCTAGGGTTAGGTTTAGGGTTAGGTTTAGGGTTAGGGCTAGGGCTAGGGTTAGGGATAGGTTTAGCACTAGGGCAAGGATTAGGGTTCGGGTTAGGTCTAGGTTTAGGGTTAGGTCTAGGGCTAGGGCTAGCTCTAGGAGTAGGGTCAGAGTTAGGGTTTGGGCTATACTATAGTTAGGTTTAGGGTTACAGTTAGAGTTAGGGCTATGCTTAGGATTAGGTTTAGGGTTAGGTTTTGGACTATGGCTAGCGTTAGGTTAGGGTAAGTTTTAGGGCTAGGTTTGGGGTACGGCCTATAGTTAGGGTTTGGGCTTGGGTTGGGATTAGGTTTAGGGTTAGAGCTAGGGTTAGGGTTAGGGCTAGGGTTGGGTTTAGGGCTAGGGTTAGGGCTAGGGCTAGGGCTAGGGCTAGGGCTAGGGTTAGAGTTACGTTTGGGGTTTGGCTTAGGGCTAGGGATATGGGTAGGTTTTGTGCTAGGGTTAGGGTTAGGGCTAGGTTTAGGGTTCGGACTACGGTTAGGGTTAGAGTTAGGTCTAGTTCCAGGGCTAGGGTTAGGATTAGGGTTAGCATTAGGGCTAGGACTAGGGTTAGGTTTAGGTTTAGTGGTAGGGTTAGTGCTAGTGTTTGGCTTCAGACTAGGGTTAGGATTAGGTCTATGGCTAGGGCTAGGTTTAGGGTTAGGGTTAGGGTTAGTTCTAGGGCTATGGTTAGGGTAGGGTTATTGCTAGGGCTAGTGCTACGGTTAGGGTTACGTCTAGAGATACGGCTAGGGCTAGGGTTAGTTTTAGGGCTAGGATTAGGGCTAAGGCTAGGGTTAGGGATAGGGTTAGGGCTAGGGCTAGGATTAGGTTTATTGTTAGGGCTAGGGTTAGGGTTAGGTCTAGGGCTAGGGCTAGGGCTAGGGTTAAGGTTAGGGTTAGTGCTAGTGTTTCGCTTCAGGCTAGGGTTAGGATTAGGTCTATGTCTAGGGCTAGGGTTAGGGTTAGGGTTTGGGTTAGGGCTAGGGCTATAGTTAGGATTAGGTTTAGGTTTTGAGCTAGTGCTAGGGTTAGGGTTAGTGTTAGGGTTAGGTTTAGGGCTAGGGCCTGGTTCAGGGTTAGTGTTAGGATTAGTTAGGGCTAGGGTTAGTGTTAGGGTTAGGTCTATGGCTAGGGATAGGGCTATGGTTAGGGTTACAGCTAGGGCTAGGGCTAGGGCTAGGGTTAGGGTTAAGGATACGATTAATGCTAGGGCTATAGTTAGGGTTAGTGTTAGGTTTAGACCTAGGGCTAGGGTTAGGGTAGGGTTAGTTTTAGGTTTTGGACTATGGCTAGCGTTGTTAGGGCAAGGGTTAGGGCTAGGTTTAGGGTACAGCCTATAGTTAGGGTTTGGGCTAGGTTTAGGATTTGTTTTAGGGTTAGTGCTAGGGTTAGGGTTAGGGCTAGGGTTGGGGTTAGGGCTCGGTTTAGGGCTAGGGTTAGGGTTTTGTTTAGGGTTTGGGTTAGGGCTAGGGATATGGGTAGGATTAGTGCTAGGGTTAGGGTAGGGCTAGTGTTAGGGTTCGGACTACGGTTATGGTTAGAGTTAGGTCTAGTTCTAGGGTTAGATTTAGGGTTGGGGTTAGCATTAGTGCTAGGGCTAGGGTCAGGTTTAGGGTTAGGGATAGGGTTAGTGCTAGTGTTTGGCTTCAGGCTAGGGTTAGGGTTATGTCTATGGCTATTGTTAGTGTTAGGGTTAGGGTTATGGTTAAGGTTAGGGCTAGGGTCAGGGTTAGGGTTAGGGTTAGTGTTTGGGTTAGAACTAGTGTTAGGGATAGGGTTAGGGCTAGGGCTAGGATTAGGGTTAGTGTTTGGGTTAGTGCTAGGGGTAGGGCTAGGGTTAGGGTTAGTGTTAGGTTTAACGTTAGGGCTAGGGTTAGGGTTATTGCTACAGTTAGTGTTAGGGTTAGGTCTTGTTCTAGGGCTAGGGCTAGCGATAGGGTTAGGATTAATGCTAGGGCTAGGGTCAGGTTTAGGGTTAGGGTTTGGTTTAGGGCTAGGATTTGGCTTAAATCTAGGGTTAGGGTTAGTTCTATGGCTAGGGCTAGGGTTAGGGTTAGGGTTATGGTTAAGGTTAGGCCTAGGGCCTGGGTTTGGTTAGGGTTAGGGTTAGTTCTAGGGCTAGGGTTAGGGTTAGGGTTAGGTCTATGGCTAGGTCTAGGGTTAGGGTTAAGGTTAGGGCTAGGGCCAGGTTTAGGTTTAGGGTTAGGTTTAGTTCTAGTTTAGGGTTAGGGTTAGGGTTAGCTCTAGCTCAAGGGCTAGGGCTATGGTTAGGGTTACGGCTAGGGCTACGGCTAGGGCTAGGGTTAGGGAAAGGGCTAGGGCTCTGGTTCGGTTAGGGCTAGGGTAGCATTTTGTTAGTGTTAGGTCTAGGGCTAGGGCTAGGGCTAGGTTTAGTGTTAAAGATTGGGTCAGGGCTAGGGCTTGTTTAGGTTTAGTGCTAGGGTTAATGTTAGGGCTAGCGTTAGGGTAAGGTCTAGGGCTAGGGTTAGGGTCAGGGTTTGGTTTAGGGCTAGGTTTAATGCTAGGTTTAGGGTTATGGTTAGGGCTACGGCGAGGGTTAGGGATAGGGTTATTTCTAGGGGTTGGTTTAGGGTCAGGGTTAGGTCTAATGTTAGGTTTAGGTCTAGTTCTAGGGTTAGGGTTAGTCTTTGGGTTTGGGTTAGGGCTATGGGTATGGATAGAGTTAGTGCTAGGGTTAGTGTTAGGGCTAGGGTTAGGGCTACGGGTAGGGTTAGGGTTAGGGCTAGTTCTAGGGCTAGGGTTATGGTTAGGGTTAGGGTTAGGATGAGGGCTAGGGCTAGGGTCAGGTTTAGGTTTAGGGTTATGGCTAGGGCTAGTGTTTGGCTTAAGTCTAGGGTTATGGTGAGAGCTAGGGTTAATGCTAGCGTTAGGTAGGGTTAGGGTTAGGGCTAGGTTTAGGGCTAGGTTTAGGGTTAGGGTCAGGTTTAGGGATTGGGCTAGGGTTAGGGTTAGGTTTAGGGTTAGGGCTAGGGCTAGGGTTAGGGCTAGGGTTAGGGTTAGGTCTAGGGTTATGGCTAGGGCTAGTGTTTGTCTTAAGTCTAGGGTTAGAGTGAGAGCTAGGGTTAATGCTAGCGTTAGGGTTAGGGTTAGGTTTCGGGCTAGGGTTAGGGCTAGGTTTAGGGTTAGGGTTAGGTTTAGAATTTGGGCTAGGGTTAGGGTTAGGGTTATGGCTAGGGCTTGGTTTAGGGCAAGGGTTAGGGTTAGGTCTAGGGTTAGGGTTAGGTCTAGGGTTAGGTCTAGGGCTAGGGTTAGGGTCAGGGTTTGGTTTAGGGCTAGGTTTAATGCTAGGTTTAGGGTTATGGTTAGGGCTACGGCTAGGGTTAGGGATAGGGTTATTTCTAGGCCTTGGTTTAGGGTCAGGGTTAGGGCTAATGTTAGGTTTAGGTCTAGTTCTAGGGTTAGGGTTAGGCTTTGGGTTTGGGTTAGGGCTATGGGTATGGTAAGGGTTAGTGCTAAGGTTAGGGTTAGGGCTAGGTCTATTTCTAGGGCTAGGGTTAGGTTTAGGGCTAGGTTTAGGGTTAAGGTTAGCTTTAGGGTTATGGTTAGGGTTAGGGCTAGTGTTTGGCTTAAGTCTAGGGTTAGGGTTAGGTCTATGGCTAGGGCTATGGTTAGGGTTACGGTTAGGGTTCGGGTTAAGGTTAGGGCTAGGGCCAGGTTTAGTGTTAGGGTTAGGGTTAGTTCTACTTAGGGTTTGGGTTAGGGTTAGTTCTAGTTCTAGGGCTAGGGCTATGGTTAGGGTATGGCTAGGGATACGGCTTGGGCTAGGGTTAGGGGTAGGGCTAGGGCTCTGGTTTGTTTAGGGCTAGGGTTAGCGTTAGTGTTAGTGTTAGGTCTAGGGCTAGGGCTAGGGCTATGTTTAGGGTTAGTGTAGGGCTAAGGCTAGGGTTAGGGCTAGGGTTAGGGTTAAGGCTAGGGATGGCGTTAGGATTTGCTTAGGGCAAGGGCTATGGTTTGGTTTAGTGCTAGGGTTCGCTTTAGGACTGGGTTAGGGTTATGGCTAGGGTTAGGGTTAGGGTTAGGTCTAGGACTAGGGCTAGGTTTACGGTTAGGGTTAGGGTTAGGATTAGGGCTAGGGCTAGGGTTAGGTATAGGGTTAGGGTTAGGGTTAGGGTTAGGGTTCGGGTTAGAGCTAGGTTTAGGGCTAGGGTTAGGTTTAGGGTTAGGTTTAGGGTTTGGGCTAGGGTTTGGGTTAAAGGGAGGTTTATGGCTTTGGCTAGGGTTAGTGCTAGGGTTAGGGTTAGGGTTAGGGCTAGGTTTAGGGTTTGATTTAGGGCTAGTACAAGGGCTAGTGTTAGTTTTAGGTTTAGGGTTAGTGCTATTGTTAGGGAAGGTTTAGGGTTTGGATTTGGACTAGGGCTACGCTAGGTTTAGGGTTAGGGTTAGGGTTAGGGCTAGTGATAGGTTTAGGGATATGGTTAGGGCTATGGCTAGGATTAGGTTTAGTGTTAGGGCTAGGGTTAAGGTTAGGTCTAGGGCTAGTTCTAGGGCTAGGACTAGGATTAGGGTTTGTGTTAGGGCTAGGGCTAGGTTTAGGGTTAGGTTTAGGGTTAGGGCTAGTGCTAGGGTTAGGGATAGGTTTAGCGCTAGGGCAAGTATTAGGGTTAGGGTTAGGTGTAGGTTTAGGGTTAGGTCTAGGGCTAGGCCTAGGACTAGGGCTAGGGCTAGGGTTAGGGTTACGATTAGGGCTAGGGCTATAGTTAGGGTTAGGGTTACCTTTAGAGCTAGGGCTATGGTTAGGATTAGTGTTAGGTTTAGGTTTTGGACTATGGCTAGCGTTAGGTTAGTGCAAGTGTTAGGGCTGGGTTTAGGGTACGGCCTATAGTTAGGGTTTGTGCTAGGGTTAGGATTAGTTTTAGGGTTAGTGCTATGGTTAGGGTTAGGGCTAGGGTTGGGTTAGGGCTAGGTTTAGGGCTAGGGCTAGGGCTAGGGTTAGGGTTTGGTTTAGGGTTTGGGTTAGGGCTAGGGATATGGGTAGGATTAGTGCTAGGGTTAGGGTTTGGGCTAGTGTTAGGGTTTGGACTACGGTTAAGGTTAGAGTTTGGTCTAGTTCTAGGGTTAGACTTAGGGTTAGGGTTAGCATTAGGGCTAGGGCTAGGGTCAGGTTTAAGGTTAGGGATAAGGTTAGTGCTAGTGTTTTGCTTCAGGCTAGGGTTAGGGTTAGGTCTATGGCTAGGTCTAGTGTTAGGGTGAAGGTTAGGGCTAGGGCCTGGGTTAGGGTTAGGGTTAGGGTTAGGGTTAGTTCCAGGGCTAGGGTTAGGGTTTGGGTTAGGTCTAGGGCTAGGGCTAGGGCCCGGTTAGGGTTACGGCTAGGGCTACGGCTAGGGCTAGGGTTAGGGTTAGGGCTAGGGTTAGGGCTAGGGCTAGGATTAAGGATAGGGTTAGGGCTAGGGCTAGGATTAGGTTTATTGTTAGGGTTGGGTTAGTGTTAGGTCTAGGGTTAGGGATAGGGTTAGGGCTAGGGCTAGGATTAGCTTTTTTGTTAGGGCTTGGTTTAGGGTTAGGTCTAGGTCTAGGGCTACGGCTAGGGTTAGGGTTAGGGTTTGGGTTATGGCTAGGGCTATAGTTAGGATTAGGGTTAGGTCTTGTTCTAGGGCTAGGGTTAGCGATAGGGTTAGAATTAGGGCTAGTGTCAGGGCTAGTGTTAGGATTAGTTCTAAGGCAAGAGTTAGTGTTAGGGTTAGGTCTATGGCTCGGAATAGGGCTACGGTTAGGGTTACGACTAGGGCTAGGGCTAGTTCTAGGGTTAGTGTTAGGTCTAGGGCTATGGTTAGTGTTAGGTTTAGGGTTTAGGTTAGTGCTATGGTTAGGGTTATTGCTACAGTTAGGGTTATTGTTAGGTCTAGTCTAGGGCTAGGGTTAGTGATAGGGTTAGGAATATGGCTAGAGCTAGAGTCATATTTAGGGTTAGGGTTAGGGTTTGGGCAAGGGTTTGTCTTAAGTCTAGGGTTAGTGTTAATTCTATGGCTAGGGTTAGGGTTAGGGTTAGGGTTAGGGTTATAGTTAAGGTTAGGGCTATGGCCTGGGATTGGTTTAGGGTTAGGGTTAGGGTTAGTTCTAGGGTTAGGGTTAGGGTTATGTCTAGGGCTATGGCTAGGTTTAGGGTTTGGGCTAGGGTTAGGGTTAGGGTTAGTGCTAGGGTTGGAGTTAGATTTAGGGTTAGGGCTAGGGCTAGTTTAGTGTTAGGTGTAGGGTTAGGGCTAGAGTCAGGGTTAGTGTTAGGGTTAGTTTTTGTGTTAGTGCTAGGGTTAGGGATAGGGTTAGGGCTCGGGCTAGGATTAGGGTTAGGGTTAGGGCTAGGGTTAGGGTTAGTTTTAGGGTTAGGGCTAGGGTTAATGTTGGGGTTAGGGTTAGGGCTAGTGCTAGGTTTAGGGATAGGGTTAGGGTTTAGCGCTAGGATTAGGTTAGGGTTAGTGCTTTGGTTAGTTTTAGGTCTAGAGCTAGGGCTAGGGCTAGAGATAGGGTTAGAGTTTGGGTTAGGGTTAGGGTTAGGTTTAGGGTTATGGTTAGGGTTAGGGTTAATGTTAGGGCTATGATAAGGGTTATTTCTGCAGGTAAGTTAGAGTTAGGTCTAGTTCTAGTGCTAGGGCCAGGTATAGGGTTAGGGTTAGGGTTAGTTCTAGTTTTAGGCTTAGGGTTAGGGTTAGTTCTAGTTCTAGGGCTAGGGCTATGGTTAGGGTTATGGCTAGGGCTAGGGTTAGGGATAGGGCTAGGACTCTGGTTTGGTTAGAGCTACGGTTAGCGTTAGTGTTAGTGTTAGGTCTAGGGCTAGGGCTAGGGCTAGGTTTAGCGTTAAAGATTGGGTTAAGTCTAGGGCTATTTTTAGGGTTAGTGCTAGGTTTAGGGTTAGGGCTAGGTTTAGGGTTAAGGCTAGGGTTGGCGTTAGGATTTGGGTTAGGGCTAGGGCTATGTTTAGGTTTAGTGCTAGGCTTAGGGTTAGGGATGGGTTAGGGTTAGGGCTAGGGTTAGGGTTAGTGTTAGGTCCAGGACTAGAGCTAGGTTTAGAGTTAGGGTTAGGGTTGGGATTAGGGCTAGGGCTAGGGTTAGGTATAGGGTTAGGGTTAGGGTTAGGGTTAGAGCTAGGGTTAGGGCTAGGGTTAGGGTTAGGGTTAGGGTTAGGGCTAGGGTTAGGTCTAGGTTTAGGGTTAGGGTTAGGTTTAGGGTTTGGGCTAGGGTTTGGGTTAAAGGGAGGTTTATGGCTTTGGCTAGGGTTAGTGCTAGGGTTAGGGTTAGGGTTAGGGCTAGGTTTAGGGTTTGATTTAGAGCTAGTGCTAGGGCTAGTGTTAGTTTTAGCTTTAGGGTTAGTGCTAGGGTTAGGGTTTGGTTTAGGGTTTTGATTTGGACTAAGGCTATGCTAGGATTAGGGTTAGGGTTAGGCTTAGGTTTAGGGCTAGCGATAGGGTTAGGGATATGGTTAGGGCTATGGCTAGGATTAGGGTTCGTGTTAGGGCTAGGGTTAAGTTTAGGTCTAGGGCTAGTTCTAGGGCTAGGACTAGGGTTAGGGTTTGTGTTAGGGCTAGGGCTAGGTTTAGGGTTAGGTTTAGGGTTTAGGCTAAGGCTAGGGTTAGGGATAGGTTTAGCGCTAGGGCAAGGATTAGGGTTAGGGTTAGGTGTAGGTTTAGGGTTAGGTCTAGGGCTAGGGTCAGGGTTAGGGTTAGGGTTAGTGTTTGGGTTAGGGCTAGGGTTAGGCTTAGGGTTAGGTTTAGTGTTAGGGTTAACATAGGGCTATGATTAGGATTATTTCTACAGTTAAGTTAGGGTTAGGGCTAGTTCTAGGGCTAGGGTCAGGGATAGGGTTAGGTTTAGGGCTAGGTCTAGGGTCAGGTTTAGGGTTAGGGTTAGGTTTAGGGCTAGGGTTTGGCTTAAGTATAGGTTTAGGGTTAATTCTATGGCTAGGGTTGGGTTTAGGGTTAGGGTTATGGTTAAGGTTAGGGCTAGGGCCTGGGTTTGGTTTCGCTTTAGGTTTAGTTCTAGGGCTAGTGTTATGGTTAGGGTTACGTCTAGTGCTAGGACTAGGGTTACGGTTAGGTTTATGGCTAGGGCTAGGGCTAGGGCTAAGGTTAGTGTTATGGTTAGGGTTAATATTAGGGCTTGGGCTAGGGTTAGGTATAGGTTTAGGGTTAGGTTTGGGTTTAGGTTAAGGTTAGAGCTAAGGTTAGATTTCGGGTAGGGTGAGGGCTAGGTTTAGGCTTAGGGTTAGGTTTAGGGTTAGGGCTGGGGTTAGGGTTAGGGTTAGGGTTAGGGTTAGGGCTAGGGCTAGGGTTAGTGCTAGGGTTAGGGTTAGGGCTAGGGTTAGGGTTAGGTTTAGGGCTAGGGTTAGGGTTAGATTTTGGGCTAGGGCTAGTTTAGTGTTAGTTTTAGGTTTAGTGCTAGGTTTAGGGTTGGGTTTAGGGTTAGGGTTTGGGTTAGTGCAAGTTTTAGTGATAGGGTTAGGGCTAGGGTAGGATTAGGGTTAGGGTAAGTGTAGGGCTAGGGTTAGGGTTAGTTTCAGGGGTATGGGTAGGTTTAGGGTTAGGGTTAGAGTTAGGGCTAGTGCCAGGATTAGGGATAGGGTTAGGGCTAGCGCTAGGGCTAGGATTAGGGTTAGGGTTATGGCTAGGGTTAGGGTTACTTCTAGGGCTAGGTCTAGGGCTAGGGTTAGGGTCAGGGTTTGGGTTGGGGCTAGGTTTAGGGCTAGGTTTAGTGTTAGGGTTAGGTCTATGGCTAGGGTTAGTGATAGGGTTTGGCTTAGGTTTATGGGTATGCTAAGGGTTAGTGCTTTGGTTAGGGTTAGGGCTAGTGTTAGGGCTACGGTGAGGGTTAGGGTTAGGTCTAGTTCTAGGGTTAGGGTTAGGATTAGGGCTAGGTTTTTGGTTAAGGTTAGGGTTAGGGTTGGGGCTAGTTTTGGCATTAGGGTTTGGGTTAGGGTTAGGGTTTTGGTTAGAGTTAGTGCTAGGGTTAGAGTTAGGGCTAGGGTTAGGGTTAGGGCTAGGGCTAGGATTAGTTTTGGGGTTAGGGCTAGGGTTAGGGTTAGGTCTAGGGCTAGAGTTAGGCCTATGGTTAGGGTTAGGGTTAGGGTTAATGTTAGGGCTACAGTTAGGGTTAGGATTAGGTCTATGGCTAGGGCTAGTGTTAGTGTAGGGTTAGGGTTTGTATTAGGGCTTGGGCTACTGTTAGGTATAGGTTTAGGTTTAGGGTTAGTGTTAGGGTTAGGGTTAGGGTTATAGCTAGGTTTAGGGCTGGGGTTAGGGTTATGGTTAGGGTTAGGGTTAGGGTTACGGTAGGGTTAGGGCTAGGGTTAGGGCTAGGTTTATGGTTGGGGTTAGGTTTAGGGTTTTGGCAAGTGTTCAGATTACGGTTAGTGCTAGGGTTAGGGGTAGGGCTAAGGTTAATGCTAGGGTTAGGGTTAGGGCTAGGGTTAGATTTAGGGTTAGGGCTAGTGTTAGGGTAGATTTAGGGCTAGGGCTAGGGCTAGGGCTTGGTTAGTGTTAGGTTTAGGGTTAGGGCTTGTGTGAGGGTTGGGTTTGGTTTAGATTTTGGGTTAGTGCTAGTTTTAGGGATAAGGTTAGGGCTAGGGTAGGATTAGTGTTAGGGTTAGGGGTAGGGCTAGGTTACGGGTTAGTTTTAGTGGTATGGCTAGGGTTAGTGTTAGGGTAAGGGTTAGTGCTAGTGCTAGGGTTAGGGATATGGTTAGGGTTAGGGTTAGGTTTAGGGCTAGGGTTAAGGCTAGGTTTAGGGTTAGGGTTAGGTTTAGGCTTAGGTCTATTCTAGGGCTAGGGTTAGAGTTAGGGCTAGGTTTAGGGTTAGGTTTAGGTTTAGTGTTAGGGTTAGGGTTAGGGCTGGGTTAGGGTTAGGACTAGGGTTAAGGTTAGTTTAGGTGCAGGAC
>JADBBT010004269.1:0-10432 GCA_015711505.1 Sylvilagus bachmani | reverse complement strand
GATATTTGTCCCTTTGGGACTGGCTTAATTCACTCAGAATGATGTTTTCCAGATTCCTCCATCTTGTTGCAAATGACCGGATTTCATTGTTTTTGACTGCTGTATAGTATTCTATAGAGTACATGTCCCATAATTTCTTTATCCAAATGTATGCTTTGAATTCCTTGTGATCTTTTGCTGTGAGGTTCCCTTCGTTTACTTCTTTCATGTTGATGGCCGTGTTTCTGTGTTTCTGTGTGTAACACATCTTTAAGCATCTTTTGCAGGGCTGGACAAGTGGCAACAAATTCTTTCAATTTCTGTTTGCAATGATAGGTCTTTATTTGACCTTCATTCACAAATGAGAGCTTTGCAGGATATAATATTCTGGGCTGGCAGTTGGCATTCTTTAGCTTGTAGATGTTTCTTTCCAACCTCTGCCTCTATCTACATGGCTGTAAGGAACCAAAGCGTGTCTATTTTCTCATCCTTTAGGGTATCTGACGTTGAGTTGAGTGGGCCCACCCTAATCCAGTGTGATGTCACCTTAACTAATTGCATATGCAAAACCCCTGTTTTCACATAAGGTCACAATATGAGGTTCTAGGTGGACATCAGGTGTTTCTTTTTTCCTCAGGAAAGGATTTACGCTACCCAGTTTTTCCCTGTCACCTATTCTATTCGTGAGCAGCCAGTCACTAACTCCTGCCCACACTCAAGGAAATGGGACTAGCCTCTGCCTCTTGAAGACAGAAGTATCAGAAACCTGATGGATATATTTTTAAATGACCACAAGGCTAATATTTACATTTCTGTTCCAGATACACCTTATGCTGAGGCTTTGTAGTATCATGTGAGGTCATGTGGCTCGATGAGAACATTGACTTATGCTTCACTGTTAATGAATGATAATGGATATCTGGAAAAGGCCATTTGAAGTGAATTCTCTTAAACATAAATGCCTTTATAAATTAGTGAACAATATTTTGACTGGGATTGTACAATCAACACTTATGAAATTAAATAGGTCGGCACCGCAGCTCAATAGGCTAATCCTCCGCTATGAGGCACCGGCACACGGGTTTCTAGTCCTGGTCGGGGCACCAGATTCTGTCCCGGTTGACCCTCTTCCAGGCCGGCTCTCTGCTGTGGCAAGGGAGTGCAGTGGAGGATGGCCCAAGTGCTTGGGCCCTGCCCTCCGTGGGAGACCAGGATAAGCATCTGATCCTGCCATCGGATCAGCGCAGCGCGGCGGCCATTGGAGGGTGAACCAACAGCAAAGGAAGACCTATTCTGTCTGTTTCTCTCTCTCACTGTCCACTCTGCCTGTCAAAAAAAAAATAATATTTTCCTTAAATTTAAAAGCAATTATCCTTGAGCGTTTTCTCCTCTTCAGTGTCTGGTCATGTATCTAACCACATCTTTCATCAGCAGTTCTGCATACAATTCCAGCAGCTCTTCACCATCACTTTTTTGAACTTCATGAAATCTCTCATTTTTTATAAAATTTGAAAATTTACTTTCTAATCAGTTTATGAAGTATTTGTACAGGACTGTATTTTATACTAGACCCGTAATGATGTTGACCAAGACTCTAGGGTTCACTGGGACTGATTCTGAATAGAGACTGATTTATAAGCAGTCAATTCAGAACTTTTCATGTTATTGTGAATTTACTTCTCTCTCAAGCCCCACAACTGTAGAGCGATCAGTCACGAAACCCAGATAACAAGGACTTCCTAACTTCTTCCTTCAGCTCCACATCTGTCCCACTAAAAATATAATTTCTCTAAGATAATACTGAGAAAGTAAAGATAGGAGGGGACTTCAAACATTTTGGAGACATTTTGTTTTATGAAAACACGGTGCATGGGTTTCAATTTTTTTCCCCAAAATAAATTTATGTTTTAGTTCTACTTTTTTCATGGATATATTAAAACTCTCTCATATTAGAATGACTTGGAAGAAAGATATATTGTCACTGGGAGAAGGGAATGTATATAACTAGAAACTGACTAGTTTTGATTGCTTCAGGAACTTCTTTACAGAGAATGACACTAGATCATTTCAGATAAGCGGGAGATCTGATTCGTTGATTCCAAAGCAACCACTTGTGGGTAATTCCAGCTTAACTTGCCTTGTAGCAGAGACTTGGATTTTTCTTTTCAAAAGTCCATAAGTCCTTGGACCAGTGTGCAAGCCAAAAGCCAAGGTAAAAAAACAATGGCTTATCTGACAAAGGCAATGGTTTATTCAAAGGCTACTGGTTAGAGACACATGCTTAGGGACATGTTAGAGTTTTCTGAGTCAAATATTAGGTGTTCAACCATAACAAGTTGTCCACTTCTCTTTAAGAAAATGGCCCCCTTCCCACAGCAAGCCGCTCTAGTCTCAGTTACCTATTTGGAATGTTCTAGACACTTAGATTCCCCTGCTGTCTTTGAAGAACCAATTGCCTCGGCTACTGCAGGTGTCTTCATGATACATTTCTTCTGCAGTGTTTTTATAGCTTCACTTGGCTTGTTTCTGGGTGGATTTTTCCTTCACTCTTCAATATCTCCATCTCCAACTGGTGTGCATTCAGAATGGATTTTCAGATAAGCAGAAAAGGATCTGATATGGATGTGGTTACTATACTTGTCATTTATAGGTAATGTAACAAGGCTGCATAGAAGCAGGGCCTTTGCTTAACCTCTGAAAAAAACTCATTTGCAAGTCCCACTCTGATTATTTTTCTGCAACAGAAATGAGATTTTCGCTTATCTCTTGTAAGTTCATTTGTAAGAACTAAAAATGAGTTGAAGATGAGGGTCACATTATATGGCACAACACTGTTACCCTTCCAGGACAGAATGATTTTGCTTTAATTACTTAGTAATTTATTGACATGACCTGTACTAAAAGCAAAACTGGTTTAATATGCATGAAAATAAATGGTTAGTTAGATGTATATACATATGTATGTGTGTGTATATATATTTCTTTGTATGAGTGTGTATGTGAAAGAGTCCCATGCCAGTGATACCTCACCTTCTACAGGGACGTGTTTCCAACAGGTAAACCTAGTGAGTGTGACCTTTCCAACCCACACATAATGCACCTCTAACACTGCACACATTCCAGGAGAGAGCACAGAAGCCTCTGACAGGCCAGTGATGAATACACAGGGGAGAGGTTGGTACTGCTGCAGCTATCAATTCTATCCAGCCCATTCTTTATCTCCAGATTTTCTTTTACAATTGTATCACAGTCTCTGTTCATGGGTCCAGTCATATTCTAAATGCACATTTTGTGTGTGTGTGTTTTCTCTTTTAAACTAAATGACATTGTGTACAGGGGGTAGGTGAAGTGGACCCTATTGGCTGTCCACTTAAAATCTGTCCTCTAATTTTTTTCAGGTGGCCTCCTCAGAAAACATGACCCTCTCTTGCTCAGGGTAGAAATCTCAGCTCATTCAGGACCATCATGATAATCCTATGTCCCTTTTAAGTGCTTGAGAGGCAAGCCAGTGAGATGAGAAACTGTCAGGGTATTTCAGTAAAGCATTTCCTTGGTCTTAAGAAACACAAGGAGGAGACAGTCCCTTTTCTTCTTTCCTGCGTATAATACCTGGAAGTGCTGTTAAAGCAAACCCACCAAGGCAGACCGGGGCACAGTGAAGTAGGGTCAGGACTCTGATGTACCCTGTCTGGAGCTGGTCAGGTTCACATTTTTGGCTGCTTGTGCCAAAGCAGTTAGGCAAAGTAGCCAAAATAATAAATCCACCCATGCTGAGTCCTTTGCTTAGAGGGAGTTTCTGCCCATTCAGTTGGTGAATTTGAAGACTAGCCAAGGTTTCATCTGAACGCAGTGAACCACTATGTAATCCAATTCCCCACAAAATTTGTGCATGTATTCTGCCATTTATCCTGTTTACTTGGCTTGTTTGTGTATTTGTCTCCCCCACTCACATTAGAAGTTCTTCTACAGAACAGTCAGATTTGCACCAGAAACAGTGCCAGGGGCACTACTGAATAAAACATCTCCTGTCAACAAAATTGCACCCTTAGGTACACTGGTTTTTTGGAGTTTCTGCCAGACCTAGAAAAAAATACCAGTGTCATGGATGGGCAGAGAGAGCATGAAACAAGCAAAGGGGACTCTGAGGATCAACTATCCGTGTTCACATACAGGTGAAGTCCCACAAGATGGCAAACATCAGTGACACAAGGATGGAAGACTGTAGATTGGTCTGAGAGTGTGCAATAGTGATTTGTGCAGCTGTAGACAAGGGAAGAGAAGGAACAGGAAGGTGAGCGTTCTTCAGGGTATGGATGTAACAGGAGAGACTGTGTATCACACAAGAACGTGTCCTTTCCAAGAGATCAGGATCCCCCCTCTCTGGCTGATGTAAAAGAAGGCCATTACCAACCCTCCATACTCCCACCACTCAGCCCTCTAGAATACTAACCATGCCTACCCCTAGCCACCACAAGGGTCTCCTGAAGTGGACTTGACTCTGTTTCACTTGCTGTCTCTTATCTGATAAACTGCATTTTTCTCCCTGAGATCTGCCTCTGCTGCTGCTTGGGTTTCAACGTCAGTTTATTTGGCTTAATATATCTGGAGTAATAACCATACATTTTAGACTGTGGTTCTGATGCATTGCTTTCCTGTTTAAAACCTCCTGTGCAGGCTCATGGAGTCAATATCCTCTTGGAGATGACTTCATGATGCCCCCTCATTTGTACTTTCCTCTGTACTTTTATCATCCGTGGGAATCTTCCCTAATATATTCAGAACTAAAATCATCATACATGCCATCCTCAGGGTTAAGAGCCTAGTCTCCAAAGTCAAAAACACAGGAAAGAGCTCCAGTTTC
Organism: Sylvilagus bachmani; assembly: GCA_015711505.1. Taxonomy (NCBI): domain Eukaryota; kingdom Metazoa; phylum Chordata; class Mammalia; order Lagomorpha; family Leporidae; genus Sylvilagus; species Sylvilagus bachmani. The sequence continues at coordinate 5,592 of JADBBT010004269.1, read as the reverse complement.
TCTTTTCCTTTATCTTTCACTTATCAGCATTACTATAGCCACAAGGATCAATGTGTGTGTGTGTGTGTGTGTGTGTGTGTGTATTAGGGATCTGTTATATATTTTTAGAAATACAGTAGAAAGTTATATAGATATATATATATATGTGTGTGTGTGTGTGTGTGTATGTATAGTGGGGTCAGGGCCAGAGTTCAAGTACATTACAAAATCTGTTATTGGAATAGAAATGCTGTGATAACAGGGCCAGAAGAACTACATCTGCCTTTCTACCCACATCAGAGGTCTAATGGATGTATTTGAAATTACCCATTTTCCCTGGAGAAATAACAAGCTCAGTGGAAAGAGCATGAACTTTGGACTCAAAACACGGTGGTGTGAAGTCCTGCCTGGACCCATGCTAACTGTGTGGTCTGCAACTAAAGAAGGCACCAGTATTTAGCAGGCTCTCTATTAAACACTGTGCTAATAACTACTACACCTGCTCTTAGTAGTCCCTGTTCTGGGTACGGCTTAACGTGGTTTGTCCAAGGTCACACACAAAAGATATGGACCCAAGAGTCAAACCCAGTTCTGCCAGACTCCAAAGCTAGTGTATATAACACCCATCCTCTATTTGGTTCATTTGTTTTATACTTTTTTTTTTTTTTTACTTTTTTTTGACAGGCAGAGTGGACAGTGAGAGAGAGAGAGAAAGGTTGGTTCACCCTCCAAAGGCCGCCGCGGCCGGCACGCAGCAGCCGGCTCACTGCGCTCATCCGATGGCAGGAGCCAGGTGCTAGGTGCTTTTACCTGGTCTCCCATGGGGTGCAAGGCCCAAGCACTTGGGCCATCCTCCACTGCACTCCCGGGCCACAGCAGAGAGCTGGCCTGGAAGGGGGGCAACCGGGACAGAATCCGGCGCCCCAACCGGGACTAGAACCCGGTGTGCCGGCGCCACAAGGCAGAGGATTAGCCTGTTGAGCCACCGCGCCGGCCCGCTTTATACTCTTGATTCCAAGCTTTTATCTGTAAAAGGAGGCAGGTGCTTAATTTCTAGGGTGTATGTAGGAAAAATGATACAGCAGAAGGAAGATACCTACCCCACTGTGTGATACAAAGTCACACCTCATCTAAATGTTGGGGACCCATTACTCATTGGCTGTCTGACTGTTGCTAATTCCTAGAATTGATTTTCATGTGGATTCTTCTGCCGGAGCCATATTTATCTTTTCTGAACTTCTCTACTTGGCTTTTTCACTCATCCTTTCTACTTAGGACATTGATTTACTTCATCTTGCTTATTTGACTATAGGCCTCCCTCTTCCTACCAAGCTGTCAGCCCCTCCAGGGGCCTGTCATTCTTTAATATACTTAGTCAGCAGCCAATGCCCAGACCAGAATGGATACTTACCTAATATCTAATTAATAAATTGTTGAGTATTTAAAAATAATTTATATTTTATCCTCCAGTTCTATAAAATAATGCCTTTTTAGCAATAGTGATGAGTATATGATAGGAAAGCACTGGATATATTCAAAGCCTCTTACTTCTTTTGCTTACCAATGAACGTGTAATTAATCAAGGGCTAAAACCTTGTCTTTGTGCATCTGCATCTGTGTGTCCTCCAACAAACATTTTTAGTGCCTACTTAGTGTCAGGTATTATGCTAGACATTAATGTAAGGAAAACAAAATTAGGTTGGCCTTGTGGTATATTGAATTAAGCCACTGCCTACAACCCCTGCCTCCCACATGGGCTCTGATTCGAGTTCTGGCTGCTCTGCTTCCAACCCAGTCCCCTGCTAATGAGCCTGGGAAACAGCAGAAGGTGGTCCAAGTCTCTGGGTTCCTGTACCCATGTGGGACACCCAGTTGAAGCTCCTGGCTCTTGGCTTTGGCCTGGTCCAGTCCTGATCATTGTGACCATTTTGGGGTGTGAACCAACAGATGGAATATCTCTCTCCATCTCTGTCTATCTCTCTCTGTCTTTCCCTTTGTCCCTGTAACTCTGCCTTTCAAGTAAAATAAAAATAAATATTTAAAAAAAGAAGAAAACAAAAATCTAACTCTGACCTTGATACACATAAAGTAATTTAGGGGAAATAAACAAGAAATGAAAACAGAGTAGCTTTCTTCTGCATGCAGGTCTATAAAGGGCCCAGTGGTGGTGGATGGGAAGGGATGGTCCAGTCTTTGATGGGGGAACTGGAGATGTGACAGGCAGGGGCAGGGTCATGATGGGTGTCAGAGAGCTAATGGACTGGCTCCCTGGAGCATCTGTGTGTTTTCTATCTTCTTTGTGTCTGAGAAGGACAGGGTACGTGTACCCAGCTATTTGCTATGTAAAAGAGGCAGGCATTTGCTACACTCTGGAATACCTCATTGAATTTCTATGGCTGTTTTGATAATGGATCAAGTCATTCCAGTAAATAATTGTCAGTCTTCAAAGAAAGTAAGAAACAAGACTCTTGCTCTGAGTAATAACTGCATTCAGCTCCTCATAGCAATTAAGCTGTCCCATCCCCTATAATTGGGTTAACACACAAGTCAGTTCATACATTTATTTTTCAGGATTTCTGAAGCAGCAGTTTTAAGAGCCACATTTCTAGGGGGATTATGAGGCAAGTCGGGATTGACTTAGAAGTTCTGGTTCCATCAGATACCTCATATAATAGAAATAAATCAACTAAGTCATCAAAAATATATATCCAAAATATGTAGACTGATTCTGAGACTTAGCAAGATGGCTCATTGAGAAATGCCCTAAATTCAAAACCTGGAGCCATGAGCCTCATTCTAGTTTGTCATTAGCTTCTTCTCTTGACTGGGAGATAAATCAACTATCTCCCCAAGACTTATATTTTTAAAAATATTTTGTTATAAGTTTGTAAATGAATTAACAAATAAATATGAGTATCATAATACCTGCAACATCTATTTCATGAGTTTTAAACAACATAATTCATTTTACATTGGAAAGGTAAAATTGCTTCAAGATACTCGCCCTCTGATTTTTAAATCAGTGGTGATAAATATCACTTTAAGGATTTTTGAATCTGAAAATAAACAGGTTGTGTCATCATCCAAATTTGCCCTTGACTATGGGGGAAGGAATGTTAACTTGAAGAGCAGGTGTTATATTGCATTTTTATTAGATAATTAGCTGGTTAGAAACTCTAAAAATCTAGCCTCCTGTGAACCAACTCAAAGATAAAATTTAGAAATTAAAAATAATGGAAAGTTTCCAAGCACTGAAATAATGACAGATAATCACAATCCCTCATGTAGGTAAAATACTTAATATATACAAAGTACCTTACACTTTCCAATTGAATCATATACACATAAAAAGACACTATTTCATAAAGTAATGTTGCTAGAGAGTGTCAAGACAGCATTATATAATGAAAAGCACATACACTTTGGAAGCAAAGAAGCATTGCTTCAAACTTTGCCTTGCACCATACCTGTATGACCCTGAACACATTATTTCAGAATTCCAAGTCACAATTTCCAGTCATCAGTGAAAGGTATTTGGCTTTTCATACTCAGCATAGTAAGTAGTCATAAGAATTAAATGATATGTAATAACCTATATATATATATATATATATATATATATATATATGTATGACTTAGCTGATGTATTTTCTATTGTAGGAAGTATCCTGATAGAACCATATGTATATATATATATATATATATATATGCATATTATGAGAAACTTGTGCATTAATTTCAGTTTTTTACAACCAAATACATTGTCTTTTAACTTTTCCATGAAATCTCTGAAGTCTCCTCAAACAGCTTCTGTCACCTCAGCCTGACTGTTGATAGTGAAGGAGGGTCTTACTTTTATATCACCTGTCATGGCAGCAATGGCAGTGCTGAAAGAGGAGGTTCATATTTTCTGAAAACTCAACAAGCAAAGGAAGGCGATGCAGAGGCCCAGCCACCACTATTCTGCTTTCAGTGCCTCTTCCTCAGAGGATTTTCTGTAAATCTTGGAACTTAAACATCACTAACTTGATTCTGCACTCTCTCTCCAAAGTGTGTGTGTATACTCCAATCAGTATATGAGAGTATGCCAAAAAAGTTTGTGGGAATGTAATTAAAAGATACATTTGGGAGTAGGCTTTGTGGGATAGCGAGTTCAGCCTCCATCTGGCACTCCTGCGTGCCATGTTGGGGTCTCTGGGATCGAGTCCCACCTGCATTCCAGCTTCGTGCCGATGCATCTGGGGGCAGCAGATGATGGCCCAAGTACTTGGATTCCTGTCACTCATGTGGAGTTCCAATCTCCTACATCTGGCCCAAGTGGAGCTCCTATCTCCTGGCCTGGCCCAGCATCTGCTGTTGTGGGCATTTAGGGAGTGAAAACGCAGATTAGAGCTCTCTTTCTCCCTCTCGTCCTCTCTCCCTCCCCTCCCTCACTGGGTATGTATGTGTATGTGTGTCTGTCTATCTGAAATAAAAATATAAATAAAAGTTAAAAGAAAACATATATTTGTTTTGGTGCAGGAAATGTTGAAATCCATGACTAAGGGGTTTTCAAAAAGTTCATGTAAAGGACATATTATGGAAAAATGTACATGAATTCAAATTCTGTAGCAGCAAAATAAATATGTCTTTCACTTTTTCCATGAACTTTCTGAAGCACTCTCATACATGCACTGTCCCTGTGGAAATAGAGATGTTTACATTAGCATTTCAATCCCCAGGCCTTCTCCCAGCCTCACATCCCCCCTCCCTTCCTCTGTCAGCCTTGATGCTGTGCCAAGTGCACTACTCCCTGGGTCAAACCTTCCAGTGCAAGAAACTAAGTAGGTACAGTAAGGATGAAAACACAGGACAGGCTCCTTTCTTTCTCTTAGGCTCCGGTATATTTGCCTCTAGGGACTGTTTCCTGTATCCACACCCTAGCTGTCAAACCCCATCCCACCAGTTGTCACCAGTCCTTGTGCCACCACAGTTTCCTGTCATTCAGTGCATGTTATATGCAATGATTTTTATATGTCCATTTTCCTTATACACCAGCAGGTCCTTGATCAAGGTAGTCAAAGCACTTGGCAAACATGTTATGCAGCAAGCAAATGAATGAAGCCAGGTCTTTTACTCCACTCTGAGTGTGGTAATGAGTTTGGGCAGAATACCAGAAGGCTCCCACAGGCTACTGTGTAGAAGACCTTGGATAGCCTAATGCTCTCTCACTGCAAATGCCAGATGTCTGCCCTGAGACTTGGTCATAACATATACTGTTATATGCTTTGGTAACTGGGAGATATAATGGCAACATTTGTCTTATTGAATTGAAAGATATGTGACACCTTTCTTAGGAACATAGTTTCATCTTATGCCTTATGCTTTTTCACTTTCAGTGCCTGTACTCGACTCACAGTGTAGCCAAGGAGGAAAGCCTGGTTGCTGAATGGGAGTAGCAAGTCAGGTTAGCTAGGATATTTTTTTTTTCTTTCTTTCTTTTTTTTTTTTTATAACACTTTTATTTAAAGAATATAAATTTCCAAAATACAGTTTATAGATTACAATGGCTTCCCCCCCATAACTTCCCTCCCACCCGCAACCCTCCCCTTTCCCACTCCCTCTCCCCTTGCA
>JADBBT010004268.1:0-10435 GCA_015711505.1 Sylvilagus bachmani | reverse complement strand
TCTCTCTCTCTCTCTCAGCTATCTCTATCTCTATCTCTTCCTCTCCCCCTGTCCCTCCCTCTCAAATAATTAAGTAAATAAACAATGGTGGTAAAATATCACCCGTGAATCCAGGACTTGGTTTGCTGTCTAGAATTACATAGAAGGCAGCCATCATAAATCTGGGTAGAATTCTGCATGTACATGGGACAACCCAGGCGTGGCCCCAAGGAGGAGAGCACACCTTCCCACTTCGCTGCCAAGCCTGGGGTAAAATCCCACCTCCTGAAGAACGCAGGCTTGGCCTGGAACCACGGGGTGGGGGGTGGGGGAGGGACTCCTGTAACATGATTAACTGTCACACAATTAGCGCAAGATAAGTAGTCTACACTTAATTCATTCCGTACAAATCCCTGTATCAAAATGTTTTCATTTGTTTCCAAACAGAGGAACTTTTTTTTCTTACTGACCATGTTTTCCTGATGTCTGTGCTTTGTTAGTTTTGAGTTCAGGTATACTTTCTGGGACATCTTAACTTCAGGACTTCTATCCCACTGTCCCGGTGAGCACTTCACTTCGCCTCACACTCATCATTGAGTAGGGACAACCGAAAGCCACCAATTCACAGGTGCAGGAACTGTGTCATGTCCTACTCACAGATGCAAGGACTGTGTCACGTCCTACTCACAGATGCAAGCACTGTGTCATGTTCTACTCACAGGTGCAGGGACGGTGTCATGTCCTACTCACAGGTGCAGGGATGGTGTCATGTCCTACTCACAGGTGCAGGGACTGTTTCATGTCCTACTACCCCACCCCCAACACCACCACCACACACAGACCATCAGTTAGTGTGCTGGGCTCCAGCACACACTGCAAGAACAGACACCCTGGCGGCCCTACCTCCCAAGGGTCTTCTTAGACTATATAACTATTCATGAAATAAATTACCAAAATTACCATATCTATTCAATTACAATAGGCGTTAAATGCCCAGTAGGCATCTACAAGTGAGTTTTTATAGTGTTCTTGACCCAGTTTTAAGCCAGTAAGAATTACAACAATCTTAAAACTCTGCATCTCGTCCATTATCCAGTTAGAAATTCTGAACTGGTAAGACTTTCAGGTCCCCTGCCCTAAAGCTATTTTTTTTTTTTTTACTGCAGTATTAAAGTGATGATACATCTCTTGCACACAGAATAAGGCAATGGAAATTTTTTTTAATTCATTCTTCTTTCAAGATAAAACTGTAGATGATTTGCTTAAAATCTTTACCGTGTGCTCTTGGTTTTTGCAGAATTAGCAAACAAATGCTAGTCTTGGATAATGTTTACTTTTTCCATGTGTGATTTTGTGTTTACTTTTTCCATGTGTGATTTTGTGATTTTGTGAATGGCACGGTTCTCATCTTCGTCTTCGTGCAAGAAAGAATTCAGGTGTGAGAAGAGAGTAGTGGAAAGTAAAATAACAAAGTTTATTAGTGAAGGGACATCCGTAAGAACGGATGGGCACCTCTCCAGACAGAACCTGAGAGAGAGTGCCCAGTCGCTCGGACTGGGGGAGAGCGGGGTTACATGGTAAAGAGGAGAGACTACACCTGGGCAGGCCAGGTGGGCGGCTCAGCAGAGAGGCAGAGGGCTGGGCATGCAGTCTGGTTGAGGCCAGGGAGGGTTTTAAGGAGATGGGTCTTTGTATTCATATATCTCCTCCTGAAACAAAAGACTTTATGGATGTAAATACTAAAAAACTCCTGAGTTTTCCCCCTGAAGGATTCAGACAGAAGGAAGCCTGGTTGGCACCACCCTGAGTTAGAGGAAGGTGAGCAAGACCCTCTGGAGAATCAGGATGGGAGCAGGGTATTTGAGATGCAGATACTGGGCTGCATCTGGAAGATTCTCAGGCAGAAGGGGTAGGGACCCCCACCTGGCAGGTTATCTGGTAGGAGGGGGCAGGGCAGGATGCAAATACCGGGCTGCCCCTGAAACGTTATGGAGATGACTTTAGGATGCAGATGCTGGCTTTGTCACATACACATAAGCTCATATCTGACTTCCTACCTAACAATTTTTCTAGCATTCTTCGGATAGGTGTGGTTAACCATTTTTAAGTACATTATATTTTGTTCTTCAGTCTGAGAGAGAGAGAGAGAGAGAGAGAGAGGCAAACTTATACCACTGTGTTGCATCAAAAGCCTATGTATTTCTGGGGTCGATGCTAATGCCAGTTTCTCTCTCTCTCTCTCTCTTACAGGTATCATGACAGAGGAAACCAGTTTTGGGAAAAGCTGTGCACAGCCGAATTTCGAGAGCTCTACGCCCTGGGCAGCGTCGGTAACGACCTGTATGTCATAGGAGGGCAGATGAAAATTAAAAACCAGTATCTGATCAGCAACTGTGTTGATAAGTACTCGGTGGAGCGCGCTGCCTGGAGGAGGGTGGCTCCCCTGCCCCTGGGGCTGGCGTGTCACGCCGCGGTGGCCCTGAAGGAGAAGCTGTACGTGCTCGGCGGCTGGACCCCGCAGGTGAAGCGGCTGCGGGACGCGGGCTGTGGGCTGCGGGCCGTCCGAGTGGCCAGAGGCTCTACGGGGTTGCGGCGGGTCGGGCGTGTGCAAGGTGTGCGGGGAGCAGGCTGCGGGGCAGGCGGGACGCCGGCTCCACTTCAGCAGCTGTGCGACCAGGCACAAGCCACTCTCGGGTCTTCTGCACATTCAAAATCCTACCCCTGGATGGGAAACCCTAAAACTGACCCCACGAAGCGCAGGCGTCGGCAGAGAGGAGCCCGGAACATGGCGTCCGCGGAGCCCACGCGGCCTCTGCTCCCGGGCGCCCCCGCGCGGCCGGCCCTGCTCACTGCGCCGGCCGTCCAGGCTCCGCAGTGCACACGAACCTGACCTGACCTAACACACGGTGAATTTACAGTCTCTTTTTTGCCTATATTATCTTTCTTCAGATTTGCTTCATGATAATACTAATACTTTCTTATTCATTTCATAAGCTCGGCTTTGCCGCTGAGAGCGTATCACATCTGTTTTTAAAAACTCAGAATTCTGGCCCATGCTGCGGCTCAACAGGCTAATCCTCCGCCTTGCGGCGCCAGCACACCGGGTTCTAGTCCCGGTTGGGGCGCCGGATTCTGTCCTGGTTGCCCCTCTTCCAGGCCAGCTCTCTGCTGTGGCCCGTAAGTGCAGTGGAGGATGGCCCAAGTGCTTGGGCCCTGCACCCCATGGGAGACCAGGAGAAGCACCTGGCTCCTGCCTTTGGGTCAGCGCCGTGCGCCGGCCACGGCAGGCATTGGAGGGTGAACCAATGGCAAAAGGAAGACCTTTCTCTCTGTCTCTCTCAAACTGTCCACACTGCCTGTCCAAAAAAAAAAAAAAACCCTCAAAATTTTGCCACGGTGAATATATCCTATCTGTTTTAAAAACTCAGAATTCAAATAGATTTTTTTATTTGTGATACCTATCCAAAAAAGGTGTGGATTTCACCACAGCTAGTACAGAAACCTGACAAATTCTTTGTAATTAAATTTTTTCAAGACCATTATTTAGTTAGTTTTGCAAGAGTAAGTTCCAAAGACAATTTATAAGCTTTGTGGTTTTTTTTACTAAAATAAGAATTGCTTAAATTAAAAGAATGGAAAACTGAAACCATAAGGTAAATATTTGTTAATTGATAGCATGTCAACACTTAGAGCCTAACAAAAGCTTTTGCTGCTGACCTGAGTACTGATACAACACAGTGAGTGGAAGATAGCATAGTGCTGTGAGCAGACCAGAGTGATAACCTGGCGCATTTAAAGTAAACTAAAATTAACTGTATGCAATGTTCATAATTATTTATCTTTGACTTTTCAAGTTAATTAATCAGTTACTTTTATTTACTTGAACAACTCAGCTGTCCTGTGCACTGGGTCACCCACGCCCTGAATGCGCACAGTAACAGGGGTAGGCCAGCCGAGAGGCAGGAATCTTGAACTCAGTCCTGGTCTCCCATGTGACTGGCAGGAACCCCACTGTCTGAATCATCATCCACTGTCCCTCAGGGAGGGCATGACCAGGAGGCCGGAATCAGAGGCAGCGTCAGGACTGGCACCCACGCACGCCAGCACGGGATGAGGGTGCTGCGAATAGCATCAACCACAAAGCCAAGGCCTGCCCCTCATAACTGTTCCTCACTTGAACATTCACATCCCCAAAAAAGAGAAACTATGAACTCTTAATCCTTAGCTTGAAGTCAAATAAAGTTCCAGGCACACTTTATGCAAAAAACATTATTTAACCTGAAGCTTATGAGTAGGAGAAACCACTTGTTTTTGTGTAAGAATAAAGTTACTCATTTGTTCTGTCTCTAAATCAAAAAATACTTAAGAAGTATATGAAATAACTTCAAATAAATTATATTAATTCATATATCTTGAAAACAGAATTGAGACCATTGATAGATCATTATGGTGTAAAAATAAACACTAAAATACTAAAATGTTTTTGCAAGTTCATTCCATATGAATTAGAAAAAAGAAAAAGAAAAATTGCTTATAAGTGATTAAAGTTAGTTTCTCATACTAAAATCCCCAACTATCAAGAGTGGTAAAATCAAAATATAGTTTAAATTCTGGTCAAGAGAACTGGGTTTCATTTTTTGAGACTTTACGAATGCATTATTTAAAAAAAAAAGGCAACTGTCTCACCGCTAAGGTTACAGGGCTGTCAGCTCTCACCGGACGCATTAGCCCGGCGCTTACAGAGCAGAACCCCCTGACACTGGCCGGGTCCCTGCAGCCCCGCCTCTGGGGCTGAGAGCCCTGGTGTCCACTCTGATGCTCACACAGCTAAGGGGCTGCCGTGTCTCTTTCAGATGGATCTTCCTGATGAAGAACCTGATCGACTAAGCAACAAACTCCTGCAGTACGACCCCAGCCAGGACCAGTGGCGAGAGCGGGCGCCCATGCGCTACTCCAAGTACCGCTTCAGCACGGCTGTGGTCAACGGCGAGCTCTACGTGTTGGGTAAGACGAGACCAGCTGGCATTTTCCCCTACAGTCTCCCCTCCTCTTCTATCCCAGCTCAGATATATGCACGGCTGGCCAAACGCTGGCTTTCATTTCTTCTTTTCTAGAGCTCAAATAAGATTAAATGAAACTCTGACTTCTTACTGAGAGCAGTTGCTGCTAGGGCATTTTCAGGTGCCTTGGCATGAAGCGATGGTAGTGATTCACCCGCACACAGATAGTACCGCGCAGATACACTTGGGTGGGAACAAGAGCCCTTGGCCACCACCAGTCAGTAACACGTGGGCTCCGGACTGTGACTGTCTTTGCTGGTAGCAGGGAACAACCCCAGGGGTGGGAGCACCCTGCAGGTCACACGGGTCCTCATCTGTTGGTTCACCACCCAAATGCCTGCAACAGCCAGGGCTGGGCCAGGAATTCGATCCAGGTCTGTCATGTGCATGGCAGCAGCCTAAGCACGTGGGCCATCATCCTTCCCAGGCCCATTAGCAGGAAGCTGGATTGGAAGTGGAGCACCCAGGACTCAATCAGGTGCTCCAGTATGGTGTGTGGGTCCCAGGTGGTTTAACCCCTGCCTGCCCCATGTATGTCTTCCTTATCTCTTGAATAAATGCGGTGTTATACTAATCAGCAGGGATTTAAGAAAGACCTCGATTTGGTTCCAGCAAACTGGGCATATACAACTCCAGAACATCCCCTGCCCCCCCCCCCGCCCCGCGCCTCTTTACTCCTCGGGTTCTTTGTTCATTAAGTCCTTTGCTCCTCTAGGTCCGATCCATCTCTGTTCCCCTCCCCCAACCCTGCAATGGGGGACAGGAGGCTGAATGGTAAAATGATAACTATGCCACTTCCTTATTTCATCCCATCTGCACTGATGGCTGACAGGCAAAAATGGGGGTGGGGGGCAGTAAAGAGCTGGCAAAGGAAAAACAGGAAGTCAGGGATGAAAGCAAACCAAGTCAGCGATTGAATAGAAATGATTTTTTTTTTTTTTTACTAAAGAGAGGCCATTATCCCTTGGCTGTTTGCACAGCATGAAGCAAAATAATTCAAGTACTTAAGTATTAATCATTGTCTCAGGATTTTAAGAACAAGAACATTACGCAGTATAATGTATGACTGCCTCAGTTATGGAAGTCACTTATGATAATTAAGTTTTTTTCTCTTACTTCATTATAACTGTTTGCCCTGTCATAGGCCCAGAAGAGATAAGCCCTAAGTTCTGATAGGTTGCCTAGGAAAAACATATAACTCAAGGGGGTCGAGGGCCATCTTTTGTATTACAGTGGGAGGTGGCCTAAAAGTGATGTCACCAAGTGAACCAGAATGAGATTTCCCCTAATACGGCACCAAACCTAAGCTAGATCTGCAATAAAAATGATAATATCTTGTTTGGTAAATTGTTCAGGGAAAGGCACCCTGGAGTCTATTAGGTTGCATTTTATGGCATTAACATACATCCACGGAACGAATGAAAACAGGTAAATCTTAAAGGACCTCTAAGACTTCAGTGGGTGAAACAGAGAAAGAATCACGGGAAAGGGAGCAGTAGGAGGGGGAGGGGAAGGAAGGGAGAGACTGTCTAGGATTTAATAAGACCTAGAGTCTCGTAATAATCAGAATGTCTAGGGTACGATCCCAAATCACTCATCATACAAAGGGTCTTAAAACTCTTAACTCACAAGGAAAAAAAAACAATTAACCATGAAAATGTGCTACAGTTCTCTTTTTCAAAGGCTTTAAAGCAACTGTCCTAAAAATATTTTTAAAATCTATTGTGAACATGCTTGAAATAAATGCTAAAGTTGAAAGTCTCAACAAAGAAATAGAAGAAACAAATGGAGAATTCAGAACTGAAAATACCATCACCAAAATAAAAGATGTTTCAGATCCACTCAAGCTGGCTGGAGGCGGCACAGGAGACAGGCAGGGGATGTAAAGGGAGACCGAGAGAAACGAAACAACACAGTCTAGGTGACAGAAAAGTGCGGAAAGGGACAGAATAAAACCTAAGGAAGCTGCACAACAATTCCAGAAGCTCTCCTGCTCATGTGACTGCAATCCCAGAATTCAAGGAGCAAGAACGGGGCGGTGAGAAAGAGGCTTGCAGAGATAATGACTTAAACCCTTCCAAGTACAAGCCATAAGCTTCCATTTTCAAGATGCTGAGCAGACCACAAATAGAATCAATCTACCAAATCCATGCCCAGACACATCACAAATAGCCGAAAAATAAAGGCAAAAAAAGGAATCCTAAAAGTAGCCAGACAAAAACATTTGCCTTACCCAGGGAACAACAGTTTGAGTGACTAGAAATTCCTCAGCAGAGACCACGGGCAGGGGCTAGTGGTTAGCCCAAAGGTTAGACAGCTGCGTCTCATCTCACAGGACCTGGGTGAAGTACCCTGCTCCTGACTCCCACCTTCCTGCTAATGCAGACGCTGGGAGACAGCAGGATGGCTCCAGTAACTAGCTTCCTGCCACCCTTGTAGGGAGACCTGGACTGAGTTCAGCCCAGAATCTGGGAAGTGAACCAGCAGATCAGGGAGCTCTAAAATAAATACATTTTTTAAAATCAAAAAATTTAAAAAGCATGAGAGCTAGAAGGAAGTGTAAACGTTTTTAATTTCTAAAATGCTAAGGAAAAAGAATTGTCAACCCAGAGTTCCATATCCCATGAAAATATCCTTCAGGAATGGAGGTGAAAACAGTGTATTCAAGGACAAAGGAAAACTGAGAGAATGCATGCAAAGTAGGTCTGCTGCAAAAGAGTAGCGAAATAACTCCCCGGACAGAAAGGGGAGGATGCCAAAGGGGAGCTCACAAGTCAGGAGTGAAAGAAGGTCAACAGGAATTATCCATATCTGGGTAAATAAAGCAGCATATTATTCCGCTTTTGAGTTTTTTTTTTGATGACTGAAAGGGTAAATTATTACATTCTACATGGTTTGCAATGCATGCAGATGTAATCTATGGGACATATTTTATACAGCATAAAGGGGGACCTGACGGCTGGGAGCTTCCAACATTCTAGTTATGGTGGTAAAATCCTGATTCTCAGTAAACTTCAGTGTTAGAGTCACATTTTGTAATCCCCAAAGAAAGGCTAATCAAAGAGATATAGTTAAAATTACAATAAATACACTAAGATGTAAGACTTTAAAATTTTCAAAATGTTCACATAATCCAAAAGAAGCTGGTGTTGTGGCATAGCAGTTAAAGCCACTGCCTGCAGTGCCAGCATCCCATATGGGCACCGGTTTGAGTCCCAGCTGCTCCACTTCCAATCTAGCTCTCTGCTATGGCCTGGGAAAGCAGTGGAAGATGGTCCAAGTCCTTGGGCTCTCCCTGCATGGGAGACCCAGAGGAAGCTCTTTGCTTCAGATGGGTGCAGATTTGGCTGTTATGGCCATCTGGGGAGTGAACCAGCAGATAGAAGACCTCTCTCTGTCTCTGTGCTTTAGCCTCTCTGTAACTCTGCCTTTCGAACAAAATAAATAAATCTTTTAAAAAAATAATAATCCAAAAGACAGCTGAGCAGGTAAAACAGTACAGCAGAGAGAACAAACAAAAAACAAGTAACACAGTGGCAGACCTAAGTCTGGCCATGAACATAATCATGTTATGTTTATGACATAATGACGACTTAGAAGACAGAAACTGCCAGACTGCATTACAAATATAATAACCTAACAATATTTTCTATAAAAAAACCCATCTCAGTCAGAACGTTGTAGGTTAAAAGTGAAAGAACAGAAAACATAAACCAGCCAAAGTCTAACTGATAGAAAGGTGAGGCTGCTATGCCATCATCAGACAAACTACACTTTGGCAGAGAGAAAATCACCAGCACAGAAGGATTTTACATAATGATAAAGTGACTGATTCACAAAGACCTAACAACACTAAATGTGCATTCAGCTAGCAGAGCTTCAAAAACACCAAGAACTGACAGAACTAAAACAAACGGTCAACCCGAAGTCACAGTTGAAGATTTCAGCATTCCTCTCCGTGATACGTAGGATCAGTAGACAGTAACTATCAGTAAACCAGCAACTATCTAGAACTCACAACACTAGCCATCAACTTGGTCCAGTTGAAATGTACTGCCTGTCCCTCCCCAAGAGAGCACATGGGACACTCCCCAGAATAGACTGGGTCCCTAGTTATAAAACAAACCTTCAAGTTTCAGGAAGTGGAATCGTACAAGTCATCTGCTCCAGCACAGTGGGATTACACTGGAAAGCAGGAACACAGAGCAAAGTCTTGAGAACTGTGCAGCACATTTAAGAATTCATGGGTCAAAGAGGAATCCAAGAGAAGTTAGAAAATGTGTTGGGCTGAATGGAAATGAAAGTGTAACTCAGCAATGCAGAGTGCAGCTTAAGCAGTGCTCAGAAGGAAATTTATAGCATTAAGTGCTTATATTAGAAAAAACAACATCCTCAGATCTATAGTCCAAGCATCTAGCTTAAGGAACTAGAAAAATAAGACCAATATAAACCGAAATCAAACATAAATATGTAGATAATAAAGATAATAGCAGAAAACAACAGAACCAGAAGCTGAAAAGAGAGAAAATCAGTGAAACTATGCTGTTTCTTTGAAGATAGCAAGCCAGGGGCCGGCGCCGAGCTACAGAAGGTTAATCCTCTGCCTGTGGCCCTGGCATCCCATATGGGCACTGGTTCTAGTCCTGGCTGCTCCTCTTCCGATCCAGCTCTCTGCTGTGGCCTGGGAAAGCAGCGGAGGATGGCCCAAGTGCTTGGGCCCCCACACCTGCGTGGGAGACTCAGCAGAAGCTCCTGGCTCCAGAATAATGCAGCTCTGGCTGTTGTGGCCATTTGGGGAGTGAACCAACAGAAAGAAGACCTTTCTTTCTCTCCCTCTCACTGTCTATAACTCTACCTCTCAAAGAAATTAAAAAAAAATATTTAAAAAGGAAAGAAAATATTCATCCAGTTAGTAAACCTCTAGCAAGACTAAGCAATTAAAAGAGAAAACAGGGGACGAATGATCAACACCAGGAATGTGAAAGCGGCTAGCACGACAGCCCCTGTAGACTTGAAAGGATAATGGGCATTCCACAAACCCCTCGACACACACATCTCTGATGACTTGGATGAAATGCTCCAATTTCGTGACAACCGTAAACTACTAAAAACCACCCAAGATTAAACAGATAACTCAAAACTATGAGCGTAGTTCAAAAAGTTCATGAAACATAGGATTAGAAGGTAAATTTATTTTGATACAACACAAATTGAAATCCATCCACATAAGAGGTCTTCAAAAAGTTCATGAAAATGGCATGTTATGAGACATTGTGCTTGAATTTCAAAAACTTTTGCTCCAAAATAAACATATTTTAATTCCATTTTTCCACAAACTTTTTGAAGTGCCCTCCTATTAAATACATTATATTCTTAATTGAAAACATTCCAAGAGA
>JADBBT010004267.1:0-10435 GCA_015711505.1 Sylvilagus bachmani | reverse complement strand
AAAAAAAAAAAAAAGAGTCAGAGAGAGAGAATCTTCCATCCGACGGTTCACTCCCCAGTTGGCTGGGACGGCCGGAGCTGTGCTCATCTGAAGCCAGGAGCCAGGAGCTTCTTCTGGGTCTCCTGTGCTGGTGCAGGGGCCCAAGGACTTGGGCCATCTTCTACTGCTTCCCCCTGCCATAGCAGAGAGCTGGATCAGAAGAGGAGGAGCCGGGACTAGAACCAGCACCCATATGGTATGCCCGGGCTTCAGGCCAGGGCATTAACCCGCTGCGCCACAGCGTCGGCCCCGGCAAGATCCAATTTAATATCTACTTATATGTTGTGAAAGTATTAATTTTACATTCAATTAATTGTTTTCAGGATAACGGTCCTCTGTGTTCCTGTTAGAGTTAAAACTGTATAATAATTACAACTTGTCAAATGCCTGAAAGAGAAAAATTGAGAAAAGAATAATTTAAGGCTTACATAATTTGCCCACTTCTCTACATTTCCTACATTTTCCCCTTTGATCAAGTTACTGCTAAGGCCCTCACAAAATCTGCCTCATGTAATTTAAGGGAGATACCAGTCTCTTTGCTAGAATTGCTTAAATAAATAAATAAATAAATAAAGTCATGGCAATTCTGCTTCTGGGTTAGCTTAGAATTATTATTAAAAGTATTATTTAGTATATCCCCATATTTTTCAAAGATTTATTTTATTTATTTGACAGAGTTACAGGGAGAGGTAGAGCCAGAGAGAGAGAGAGAGAGGTCTTCTATCCACTGGTTCACTCCCCAGTTGGCTGCAATGGCCAAAGCTGCACCAATTGGAAGCCAGGAACCAGGAGCCAGGAGCTTCCTCTAGGTCTCCCATCCGGGCACAGGGGTCCAAGGACTTGAACCATCTTCTACTGTTTTCCCGGACCATAGCAGAGAGCTGGATCAGAAGAGAGACAGCCAGGACTCGAACAGGTGCCCATATGGGATGACAGTGCAGCAGGCTAGGGCTTTAACTCACTATACCACAACGCCGGCCCCATCCCCATATATTGTTATTTGTGAAAAAGAAAATATCAGAATTTGACATAATAAAAATTCTTTTCTTCTGAGATTTGCTTTTGCTTCTCAGCTAGAGAGAACCACTCTTTTTTAAAAAATAGATTCTCTTATTCATTTGAAAGCCAGAGCAAGAGAGGGAGAGAGGGAGGGAAAGACAGAAATTTTCAATCCATTGGTTCATTCCCCAAATGGCTGCAACAGCCAGTGCTCCGCCAGGCTGAAGCCAGAAGCCAGGAACTCCATCCTCGTATTGCACATGGTTGGCAGGGGCCCAAGCACTTGGGAAAGCATCTGCTGCCTTCCAAGGTGCACTAGCAGGGAGCTGGGTAATAAGTGGAGCAGCTGGGGACTAGAACGGGCACTCCGGTAGAGAATGTTGACATTACAAGTGGCAGCTTAACCCCTTGTGCCACAATGCTGGCCCTGGGAACAACTCTGTATGATTGGGCTCCTGGGAGGCTCAGAACCATATTTAAGATGTAAAGACTGCAACTCTTGTCACTTGCTATCAACTTAACTTTCATTTGTTTTCCAGGCTGTATCCTCTTTTTGTTCTTGTGTTTCTAATTTTCCTTTTCCTCCCCTAAGCTGCTTTAAATACCTCTTGGAGAGAGATGAGCATTTTGAAGATTAAATTAAATTGATTCAGAATCAAATGGAGCGTCTTTTGGTCAATTGAGATACTAAGTTCCATTGGACACCAGAAAAATGTTGAAAAAAGCTTTATGATTAAGATTTTTTTTTGGTGACTTTAAAGAACATTTGGTATTTGCTTTGTGATAACAATTTATTTCACATATGTTGAGTGAAAAGCCTAAGTGGACTATTTTATACATTTGCCTTAACACCAGGCTCTAGGTGAGATACTGAGGACACGGAACAAGCAAAAAATTTGAGGTTAGATCTGAGGATTGTTTCAGTCCTGCCACACTGAGCGCCCAGGTGACTCCATGTAGGGTATAGACCCCAATTAGATGATTTTGAATGTCCCTCCAAGCAAAGACTTCTGGAAACCTATTGCCTACTTTCTGTTCTCGACCACTCAGTCCCTTGCATGGTTTCTCAAGTAACAGGCAGCCATCCCATTATCCTTAATTTTTCTAGGAATACTCTTCTTATATTGGGATCAGGAGCTATGTCTAAGCGAGGCCTTCTGTCTATATTTGGTGTATCAGTCTATTTTTATATTCATTGAGTTATAGAAATCACCTTATTTCAAATAGATTCAAGGTCCCTTTTAAAAATGAATGCAACAAAATAAAATAAAATAAACTTACATGAAATGAAAAAGGTTTATATGGAGGGAACAAAGGATTAAGACGAGAAAGATGAGAAGGTGGCTGGAGTGCAGATAGACTGCTGTAGAATGAAACACCAATAGCCTTCTGCCTGCAGAGAGCACGTTTGGATTCTGCACAGTCACAGTTTGCCTTGGATACTGAAGCAAAGTGAAATAAGATTGTGAAGAAATCTTGTTGTCTTAAATTTAGCCATCACATGACAGAAATAGAGCATATATTGATCGTTCAAAATCAAGTGCTGAGTCACTGGTCTTTAAAGATACTTCCTGGATGTGGCAAACGAATTCCTTCACACAAAAAGGGCCCCATGGAATTTCAGGAGAGATTTGCTGTAATGGGACAAGAGAAAAGAGAGATTGTGTTGCAGAAGGAAAGTGTTTCATGGGAAGAAGTTTTGGCTCTCGGTAGCTGCCTGTGGTCCCTGAAGAACAAGGGGCCAATTTGGTACAAAGCAGATAATAGCAGCAAAAGTGAAAAACAAGGAGGAAATAAGTTTGGGAAATTCAGCAAATAGCACTTCTTATGAAATTAATGAGTAATAAGGTAATATAGGGGACCATTCCTTTTAATGGGGAATATTCTCTGGTGAGCTCTTTAGATTCTCAAATACTGCAGTACACTGATATGAAAGATTTATGTAGCAAGAGGCCATAACAGAAAGAAGAAGAAATTTCAGGCTGTGGAGGTTGGCGGTACTGCCATTAATACTTCATTCATTTAACAAATATTTATAGAGCCCTTTGCATGTACTGGATACTATGCCAATCACTGTAGAGAATAGGGACAAGGGAGGAAATAATGAGTAATACATCCCATCCGTCTTTCCAAAGCTCGCATCTTAATGGGGAGATGGTATAAAATAAATCTTGTTAAGGCATTAAAGTATTTATTGAACACCTATTATATACCAGGTCTAGTGCCAAGTGATAGAGAGATAATGAACATGATGTGTTTTGAACAGTTAAATTAGAAATCTATAAATCAGGACCCCCTCCCCATTTCAACAGAGATTCATCACATTTTCTTGAAACTACAGAGATTAAGCAGAATTAGAGAGGGTCCAAACACTTTAAAATAAAGTAATAGGAACAAAAACTGGCCTTAGAGTCTCCTTTTCTCTCCTGGACAAATTCTTGGCAGACTTATTATGAATGAATATTTATCTAATTTACTTAAATAGTAAGCTGCTTCTTAGTTCTGAAGATTGATATTGTTGGTACCTAAAATAGAGACCTCATAGCTTATCTAGTGGTGGAAACTAGAAAAATGTTCTGAGTTGCCAGAAGAAGAGAATCCAGAGATAGTAGATTTGTAGTATGTGTCACAAAACCCCCTTCTCATGTCCATGGTAGACATTACTACTATGTTACAGCACTTCTTCCTGATACACCTGGGTGTGGCCTCAATGTCCTTCTCAGGTGTACCAGGTGGGCCCGAACTGGTCTTGGACCAAAGAGAAAGTCCTTTGACCTCTGGAGGTCCTTCATTCTTTGAATATGCTCCTATCCTTCATATGGGAAGCAGCAGAATATTTTGAATTTCTTTTTGGCTTTTTCCTTGACACAGTCGCATTCTGTTTTCAAAATTTAAAGTCCCCCTCCCCCCATTATAGAAGTTTTGTGTCCCACAAAACTTGCATCTGTCCCTGAAAACACTGGATGATCACATGTCCCTTCCATTGTTTATCTCCCATCACTAATGTAGAATTTTTTCTTTTTTGAGTAGAGTCTTTTCTTCCCTTGGATATTATTCATCATCCAAACCCCCCATCTCTCCTTCTCTTGGATCTTGTTATTTTAGACAGTAAGTTGTATTGTGGGTCGATAACTTCCAGCCACTCAGCAAAAGTATTAATCTTTTCTCTGGCATCTCACATATGACATCGTCAATGGTGTGTTTGTAACCTCTGTGAGAACGGCCAATCTTCTAATTATAGTAAATGGAGTCAAGGAGTAGGGCCCGGATTTTAAACAAACATGTGCATGTCATGCTCTGAAATCATCTTTTTCTGAGTCATAGATTCCCTGCTTAGATCAAGCCACAACAAGCATTGTGTTTTGTTAATCTGAGGCTTTCAGGAAGGGCAAAAGAATTCTCGTCAAATGTTCTAAGAGATTCTGTATGCTTCAAAGTGAAACATCTTGGTAAATCATTAATGATTCTTGAGTGACTACACATTTAGGACAAGAATATATTCACGCTGAGTGAGCTACGTTTCCAGAACTATGACAATGTCGAACATGCAATTATTAGAAGATTCATGAGCACTTACAAACACCGAATTACTGTAAAACTTGACTTGTAAACTAATTTGGACTACACAACTGTTGAAACAAGACTTATAAAACATTTATTAGCATCCATAAAAATAAGCTCAGGTTCGTGAAAGGAAGTATTAGTTTAAGCAAGAATGATGTCATTAATAAGCTGTGTGACTCTAGCCGTTGCTAATGATGATGATAATAATGGGGATAATAGTAACAGTGATGAGGAAAGTTAGCACTGGTGATTGTTTGCTCTTTCAGGCACTGTGCTAAGCACCTTTTATCCACTGTATCATTTAATACTCGCAGCTCTATCATTGTCCTCATTTTCCAAATGAGGATACTGAAACCCAGAAAAGTTGAGTGATTTGTCAAGGATGCTTGGTACACTGTGAACCTGGGATTTGAGCAAAGTCCTTCTCATGGCAGAATCCAGGTTCTTACTGCACTCTGCATGCCATTTTTCCTCGTTGGGACTCAGTTTCCCTGTCTGTAAAATGAGGGGTGGGTCTCCCTGGTGTCTGCTATTTCTTCCAGTTCTAAAGCCCTAGGATGCTATAATTTTGCATTGTAATTTTCTGGTAGCAAGAAAGCTCTTTTTTTTTCTTTGCTAATATGTTTGTTTTTCTAATTGATCTCTACCAGCTCAGGGTAATTAAAACCCCACAGCTCTTACATTCTCCAAACAAATAGAGGCATGCATGTTCGCCACTCCTCACAGCAGTGCAAATGGCATTGCTTATGCATGGTACCCAAGATAAAAACCAAATATATGGCAGAAAGTAACAAGCCGTGTGTGACTAGAAAAATAATGTATGCATAGCCTATCCTAATGTACTCTAAGTTTCTGCTTATTTACTGACAGCACTAAGTGTTGACCCAATCCAGGGCTGCTCCATCAACCCCAGATGATCTGGTGGTAAATAGTACTTTATATTCATAGTAAATACACAGTGGAATGGTGACTTAGTAATGCAGAATATCATTCAGCTGCTTGCAATCCAGGTAACCATTTATTGTGGCCATAATTACAGAACTAATAATATGAAAAAAATGCTCAGTCTTTTGGATTAAGATACCACCCCGGCAGTGTCCTTTGCATATAGCCTTAGTTACCCTGGGGATTATGACATAGCGTGTTCTAAATTCTTGGCATCACTGGATTGTAAATATTTGTTTACCTTTCACGTGAGGATATATGCCTGAATGGAGGTAGAAGCAGAACAGGATTTCCAATAGGAAGTGTGAATGAGGCATCTCACTCTGTAGCTAGAGTTCTTCAAGTATAGTATGTGAGGATAAGGAAGAGATCCTCTGTCATTTCATAAGGAGTTTCTGAGTACTTGCTTTCTCAGCTTTGTGTTGAGTGCCATTGGCACTATGATGATGAAGTACATGAGGCTATGTTCCCCACCCGAAGCTCTTAGCAGGGGAGAGAACATGGGCAACATGAGGAAGCCTTAAGTTTTGGAAGTCTCATGCATAGAGGCAGGAGGCCCGAGCTTCACTGGCTACCTATGTGTAATTTATCTCAATGGGCCCCAATTTCACACTTAAAGGGAGACAATACTAGACTAGATCTCTCCAGGTCCAGGTAAATATGTCAATTGGTTTTCTAAGACTGTTTGTGAATTTTTGAGAATTTGATCTACTCATCCTCATTATTCAGTTGAGCTTGGGAAATGTCAGACCCCTGAGTTACCAGTCCTTAAATGAGAGTCTGCATCTGAGTGGCCTTTGGGGAGGAGTCACTATGGGTGGTTGTGTTTCTCCATTTGATAAGTGATTTAAGCTCCGGTTTTGATTTGCTGTAGATACGGGTAAGTTCCCTGGCTCCATTTGGTCTCCCCCAGCTTTCCCAACCATAAATCCTTCCCTTGAATTACTGACCACTCTCTTTCAGATTGTGAACTGACAGAGACATGAACATTCTCTTCTCAGTGTCTAGCTTCCAGTCTGGCTCAGTGTAGGTCCTTAGTGGCTATAAAAACAAAACCCCTGAGATTGAACATTATTCCACTGTGTAAACTCTGCTCACAGGAAATTATATCAGCTTTTTAAATGGTTTTCCCTAAGAATCACTTAGTTACTTATTCCTTAGAGACATTTATGGTTTAGCAAGACCTCCTACATCAAGAAGCAAGAGGAGAAAGGAAAGGAGCTGGGAAGAACAATGTAGAGTGGATATTGCAGAGAACTTTGCATTTGTTAAGATGTTGGAGTAGCCTTAGGCATGGAGAGAATCTGAAAATGAGGTCATAGCAGTGATAGCAACCTAGACTCACTGGCTTGTGTACTCGTGAAATGGTAGCTAGAGTTGTCTCATGCTTGGATCCTTAACGGTAGGCTATAAGTAGAGAATATTCTTAAATATAGTTTGGGTGGCACCGGTCAGGGTTTTACTCTACTAATTGAGATGAGTCAACAATTAGACTAAAGAAAATGGGGCTAAGATTGCATTCTCAGTAAGCAAGACTGAACTGTATTCCTTTCCATTCATGAATAAAACTTGGATGAATCATTTGGTAAGTTACTTTCCTCATTTTATGTTTAAGTCATCAAAAACATGGTTGATGGCATTTCTGCTCAACAAATATTCCATTATTTTGTGCAGTATATTTTATGCAGGGCAGTCACACATTTCCATATGGCCACATGCTTTTCTTCAACCAATGAAGAATGGGCCAAAATGATATATAACTCTTGGGCAAAAATGTTAAGAGCCAACACATATCTTTCTCCTCTGCTACAAGAGCCAACGATATTCCAAATTGGATCCCAAGAGCAAAGTCACTTGTAACAAAGCTACAGTTGACTGGCAAAAGACACGTAGTGAGCTCAAGAAAGAGATATTTGTTGCTGTACCTCATTGAGAGTTTTGGTGTTGCTTAGCATGGCAACATAATCTATCCCGTGATGGCTGATTAAATAATAACAGCAATAAACATAGCAATAAGCATATTGCTGTTTTGCTTTTGAAAAATGTAAATTGGGTGCTATGCTTTGTGCTAAGCATTTTACATACTCTTTCCTATTTAATGCAGAAACAATGCCGTGAACTGGATACATTTCCTCAATTTATAGATGAGAAAGTTGAAACTCAAAGAGGTTGAAAAGGCTTCCTGTGGTCACATCATTAGTGTGCGTGTTCAGGATTTGAACTGACCCTTGCTCTTAATTGCTTCATTGTATTTTACAACTGCATCCCCACAACTTTTCTTTTAAAATCAGAGTATGTGTTTCTTAAAAAATTATTTATTTAATTATTTTCATTTTGTTTGAAAGGTAGAGACAGCAATGGAAAGAGATCTACGAGCTGATTCATTCCCCAAATGCCTGTAACTGCCATGGGTGTTCCAGGCTGAAGCCAGCAGTCTAGAACTCAGTCTGGGTCTCCCATATGCGAGGCAGGGATCCAAGTACTTGAGCTGTCACAACCTCCCAGGAAGTTTCATTGGAAATGCAGGATTCAGGACTGGAACCCAAGCAATCCAATACGAAATGAGGACATCCCAAGGGGTTACTTAGCTGCTGTGACAAGTGCCTGCCCCAGAATAAGAAGCTATAGGTTCTGAGAACAAAACCTGAGACCTTGCACATGCAAAGCATGCACCCTGTCACTGAGCTACATCCCTAAAATTCCAACAACGTTTGTTAAGTCATCATACAACAGAAATGCCAAAGCTTCAGATTCTTAGATCTCTCAGATATGGATTTCAATAGATAGCAAACCTACAAAAAAAGTCTAACGTTTCATAATCCAGGAACAAAATAAGAAAATGTCTGCAATGTATTGCTTACAAACAACAAAAATTATTCTTTATCTCATAAGAGAAGTCTACAGCCACATACACGTGGTATCTTGTTATAAAACAATGTCCTACACCTATAAAAATAACCCAGTAATTATATCACACTACCAACTTGATAATATGTTGGGAGTTACATAAATAGCACAGCTATTTATCACCAAAAATGTCATTGTATAAGCAAATTTGAGGTGAATATAAATACATTGCATATATACTTTGCAAATAATGGTCTGGATGATGCATATTTTAGCCATAATATATACATGCTTTAAAATGTAGTTATTGGATAGTTATTGTCCAAAAATAGTGTTGCTACAATTATGCACCATTCCCCCAGTAGGGTTCACCAAACAATGACAACAAATTAAATTAATAGTGACCTAAGAAAACCACAGTAATCTATAATGAAAAAACAAGGACAGCAGCAATTTAAAAACCATAATCAGCCAACCCAAGACAACACTGATAATATACTGACAACAAAGGAACAGTTTTGAAACTTGTGAGAATTCTAGCTATGTGTGCATGAGCGTGTGTTGGAGCTTGCCATATTGTCAAGCATTGTGTGGGAGCCGGAACTATTAACAAAGCAATGAATTAGTGTCCCCAATAAACCAATAATGTGCTAAGTTGAATTTATGAAGACTGAAATTTAGTGCCCTCTAATTGTCCATTTAGTAGTCTGCAGGTCTGTGAATTAAATTAGTATCAGTTTCCAAATGGCAGCTGGTCAGTGGGTTACATTTGTTGTAGTCTGATAATCATTCTTGTAGAAAGCTGATGAATCAAATTGACCAATTTTTCCATTTACACACCTATTTCAACAGATATTCTGATAAATCCCTCGTTAGTCCCCCGAAAGGCATGGGGTATCTATGTCCTACCTTTTTAAAAAGGTTTTTGGTGATCCATTGATCACCTCTAAGAAGGCATTTGGTTTTCTAGGTGCTTCGGTACTGAGAAAGAAATGTCTTGGATCTAGAGCTAGCATGTTTGCCCTGACCCTCAGTATTGTGTTTCCTAAGGCTGAGAGAATGTCTGTCCTTGTTGTCAAAGATCAATTGGGTGATATGACTAGCTTTCTTTACGGACACAGGGATGAGAACAAGGCATCTCAAGCAGTATGCTTAATTTTTTTTTCGGATCCTTGGCTGGGAGAGCCTAACAAAAAGCTTGTGTGTGTGTGTGTGTGTGTGTGTGTGTGTGTTTCTTCCAGGCTTTCTCTCTGGAACTCTACACAGGTAAATTTACTGGTTTCCCTGTCACTTCCCCCCTCAGTCTTGCACCCAGCCTTCTCATGGTCCCTAAGTAGAAGTGTGAACGACTCAGTGCCTGTTCTAAAGAACATCAATGTACCCAATTGAAAGCATTTTCTAAAGGTCAGGTTTGATCATTCTCAACTTAAAATACTGGTAGTACATGCTGGCTGTGCGCTGTCTCAGCTTTATATTATCTTTTATTTATATTACCTGTGTTATGGATAGAATTATGTCCTTCAAGACAGATTTGTTGAGGTTGTAACCCCCATGATCTAAGAACATGATTTGATTTGTATATGGGCTCCTTAACCATATTAAAATGAGGTCATTAGGGTGGTCTGTAACCCATTATGTCTTTATAAAATGGGGAAATTTCTCTAAGTGATGGTTCATTAAACATAGTAAAATCCAAAGTCCTTACAATATCTTTTAACATCCTATCTTATTTGCACCTTATTCTCCTAATGACTTACCTGACTTCTTGCCACTTTCTTATTTATTCACTCTGCACATTTTGGCCTCCAAATCTGTGCAGCTACCATTCCTTCAGCCTAGTTGCTTCTTCCAGGTATCCACATGGCTTGCCTTCCCAAAGACAGACACTCATAGAGGGGAGACTACACAAAAACACAAAGGGAATGCTATCTACAAGTCAAGGGCCTTCCAAGACTACCAGAAGCTAGGAGAGAGGCAGGGAAAAGATTCTCCCTTGAAATGCTCAGAGGGAACCAATTCTTTTTTTTTTTTTTTTTTTTTT
>JADBBT010004266.1:0-10439 GCA_015711505.1 Sylvilagus bachmani | reverse complement strand
AATCTGGATGTGAATGAAAGGGGAGGGGGAGTGGGTAAGGGGTAAGGGTAGCGGGGGGGAGGGGAGGTATGGGTGGGGAAGCCATTGTAATCCACAAGTTGTACCTTGGAAATTTATATTCTAAATAAAAATAAAAAAAAGAATTAGGGAATGAGCATAAATAGTAGAAAATTAAAAAGAGAAGGAATTGGGGCAATGGGATGTGTTAAGTTCTTGTGTTCTCTTTCCAAGGAAGGAGGTAACACGTGGAACAGTACGATCTGGAGGAACAGGGTGTGACTGCACACAGTCAGGGGTTTGGCAGGGAGGCCTGAAGAGCAGTAAGCTTTACAGTAAATGGCAGTTTCCAAGTATCTGAGCCATGGGGGCATCTGGCCCAGAGGGCGTTCTTGGAACCAGGGGCTGAAGAAAGAGGCAAAACTAAGCAAAAACTAAAATAAATCATGGGCTCCATGTGTTGGGGCTTGCAGGAATGCTTTGACTTTGGAGCCACTTTCTACATTGGCACCAGGATCTTTCCACAACCGTCCTTTCCCAAGCTTCCATTCCTTACTTGTTATTGAGAATCATGTTGAAAACCAGTCACACAATGAGACCATTTCACCACATTCCCTCAGAGGCCAAATCTACTTAGTCTTGCTTCACCAGAACAGTATATGTCAGTTATTTACTCAGCATCTCTAAGCCTTAAGTATCTCCTTCCCCGTCTCTACTCTCTGATATGGGAATTGTGGTTCTGCAAACTGTACATCCCAGACTCCTTGCTGGCTCACTTTCTACCAGAGTCCATCAACAGGAGCAACTGACAACAGACCAGCAGTTGGCAAGCTTAGGAGAATTCTCTACCTAATTCCAGATCCTGTCAAATGCTCTCCAGAAGCAAAATATGGGCTGGGGTTGCAGCCTCCAGCTTCCTCCAGCCATTCTTGCACCTGCCTCTCTAGCGATGAGCACAAGCTGGTCCAACAGGTCTGAGCTCAAGAATTTAGCTCACATTATTCTTCTTCAAAAGTGTAAGACTCAGCCATATAGAGTACTTCTTCCAAACTCATACATTTTCCTAACACCACCTTTTCCATTCTGTTCTCCCTAAGACATTATAGCAACTTCCTGCCTGTAGTTATTAATGTCTGAATTACCTCAGCATCCATTTGCTGTGTCAGCTTTCTAACACATGTGTAATCAATCTCCTATATTAAATTCTCTATATTTGGAATTCCTGACATGCTTTCTGTTTAGCTGACTGGAGCCTGACTGATACAGAGGGAATCCAGTTCCTAAATGCAGTCTTGTCAAATCTCTTAGAAAGAAAATGATAGAAAACAAAAGTTTAGCTTCTGAAAAAGGAAATAATCCTATCAACTCATCATCTGTCAATAAATAAAAAGAATGTACTAGCCTCATGGATAGAAAAGTTCTGGTTCTCATTCACTCTTGAACAACCTTGATTTGGGCTCTAGTGATATTCCATATAAGAATATCCTTAGGCTCTAGGAAAACAACTTTAAATGAAATAAGATCTTTCCCTCCCAGGGAGCCTATAATTATTGGAGAAAAGGTCAGTTATAATTCTACAAGAGAAGAATCCACTAGAACAACTGCAGGCCAAGGTAGGATAAAAGAGGAAGTCTGCACAGTATGCAAAAAAAAAAAAAAAGTACCTCCTCATCTTAGTCTTGAAGGAGGTATCAGTATTGTTATTGTAGTTGTTATTGCTTTTAGATTTGAAGGACCAGAAACCAACTGTGAATAATTTGAAAGAAAGGTATATGCTATGATCTTCTAAGAAGACAACGAAGGGGGGTAAAGAAGGTTGAAGGAGGAGACAGAATAGATGGAAACCAGGTATCTCTGCAGGGTATTGGTATCAGAAATGCCTGATATGTGGACCCAGAATGGATGAACCCATACATATCATCATTTAGTCTATCCCAATCATCCCGATTTGTCTCTCTCAGAGAGAATTTTTTCAATTCCAATTTTTTTTTTCAATTCCATTTTTTTTTTAAGGGAAAGGGTTTATTGGGGAAAACCCAGAAGACTGGAGGGAAGGGACGAGGAAGAAAAAAAGAGAAGGAGAGTGTAAGACAGAGAGAGAGGAGAGGAGATAGCGAGGAGAAAAGAGAGAGCGAGAGAGGGGAGAGAGAAGAGAGAAGAGACACGAGGAGAAGGAGAGAGAGCGCGAGACAAGAGAGCAGGCGAGAGAGGAGCAGGCTAGAGAGAGCCATGTTTTCATGAACAAGTCCTTATAAAACTTTGCCGAGGGCGGGCAGGGAAGTAGGAACAACGAATCCCATTAGGATGGGGGTGGAGCTTGATACTGGTGGTTGGGCCATGTAGCCACCTGGCTTTCAGCAATGGCGGTGGGGGCTAGACCCTAGGATGGTGTCAGGGTGTAGATCATACCATAGGTAAAACTGCACATTTCCCGAACATTCTCTACTTTTGTTTTTTATAAAGCAGAAGTTGTATGGGAGTACATTAGTCCCAAAAGTCCAGGAGGGGTAGAGGGATGATGATCTGTCTTTAAAGCTACTTCCTGCTGATATGGGGCGATGAGGAACTCTTCGCTAGCATGGGGCAATGTCTCAAGCCGCTGTCTCCTGGGTGGGGAGCCAAGTATATCCCTGTAGCAGCATTTGGTTGACGGCCTGGTTGCTGAAGGCCTTGGTTCGTTTCATTATCAACTCCTGTAAACACTTAGACTCTGTAGTATAAAAGACAGTGTGAGAATAGCAACCAATGATCTTAAGAGTGGCATTAACCAGGTAACGAGAGAATTTCATAAAGGAGAGGGAATGAGGGGGGTCTCTGGACCGTTGTGAGAACAGTTTGATGGGCATAAGCTGATCCTAACCAAAACCAGGAGAAAGGCCACTCAACTTTTGCAGGTAGAAGGGTTTGTCTGTAGAGAAATTCTGAACAACCATACAATATTAATGGGGGAGAGGACCATCAATACACAGGTCGGGAGTCGAGCCATAGATGTTAGAGTAGAGGCTATGATTAAAAAAGAATGAGGCCCAAGTAGGCTACATACAAAGGACAGAATCATTATTAGAGGACTTAAGAAAGGTGCTAAGTTCTCCAATTGAGAGGCAAATAGAAACTGACAGAAGGGGCTTGATAATCATCTGGCAGATGAGATACATCATAAGGGAGATGTGAACCTCTTGGGGAAGGCACCCTGTTGACTTCCATTACCTTGCTGGCCTGGGAGGAGAGCTGGCCAGGTAAAAGCAGATGGCATCTCTAACAGGAAGCCTACAGTTTTGTCTGCAATGTTACTTACCCTACTTGGCCATCCCCTCAGCAGCAGCAGCAGCTACCTTGGAAGCTAGGCTGAATGAAGGGTTTTTCAGCTTGGAGCCAGCAAGATCGGTGGCTCTGACCTGGGCATCCTTAACTCCGGGGCAGTTCCGTTGCTAGTGATCCAACTCTTGGCTGGCAGAGCTGCCAGGGCTCTTCATAAGCTGACTTCTGCTGAAGCCCAGGCTTTCCACATTGAAAGCCACTGCAGTGGACTGGCCTGTTGGATGCCCATTCCTTAACTGCACTAAATGCTTGGGCAGGAAGATCCAACAGAGCAGCACTGCCCACAGTATGGGAGATATAATTCTACAAAAAGAAATTAGGGTATCCTAGGAATAAGAAATGAAGATAATGAAACTTAAAAAAGACAAGAGAGAGGGTTGGCATTGTGGTTCAGAGGGTTAAGCCACCACCAGGGATGCCAGCATCCCACTTGGGTACTTGTTCAAGTCCCAGCTGCTCCACCTCTGATCCAGTTCCCTGCTAATGTGCCTGGGAAAGCATCAGAGGATGACCCAAGTGCTTGAGTCCCTGCAGGCATGTGCAAGACCTGGAGGAAGATCCCGGCCCCTGGCTTGGCCTGACCCAGTCCCAGCCATTGCAGCCATTTGAGGAGTGAACCAGCAAATGAAAGATCTCTCTCCCTCTTCCTCTTCCTCTTCCCCTTCCTCTCCCTCTCCCTCTCCTTCCCCCCTTCTTCTCCTTCTTCTCCTTCTTCTTCTTCTTCTTCTCTCTCTCTCTCTCTCTCCGTGATTCTGCCTTTCAAGTAAATAAATAAATAAATCTTTTTTTAAAAAAAGGACAGGAGGGCTGGCGCCTTGGCTCAACAGGCTAATCCTCCGCCTTGCGGCGCCGGCACACTGGGTTCTAGTTCTGGTCGGGGCACCGGATTCTGTCCCGGTTGCCCCTCTTCCAGGCCAGCTCTCTCCTGTGGCCAGGGAGTGCAGTGGAGGATGGCCCAGGTGCTTGGGCCCTGCACCCCATGGGAGACCAGGAGAAGCACCTGGCTCCTGCCATCGGATCAGCGTGGTGCGCTGGCCACAGCGCGCCGGCAGCAGCGGCCATTGGAGGGTGAACCAACAGTAAAGGAAGACCTTTCTCTCTCTCTCTCTCTCTCTCTCTCTCTCTCTCTGTCTCTGTCTCTCTCTCACTGTCCACTCTGCCTGTCAAAAACAAACAAAAAATAAATTAAAAAAAAAAGAAGAAGAAAAAAAGGACAGGAATTGTGTGAGTCTGGGAAACATAAAACAAAAAATATTCACTGAAAACACGAATGTCAAGAAAAGAATATCCATTCCAAGCAGGAAGAATAGCATGAATAAAGATATGGTGGCAAGAAAGACACCTGAAAAGCAACCTAAAATCCTAAGACCACTAAGTAAAGTGAGCCTGCTAATGTAAGCAGTGGCCAGAGGATGAAAGCTCAGGGACATGGCACTAAACAGCCCCCATAAAGTCTACAAATCCAGGCACAATTAACAGTTAATATACCTCTTAAAATTATGCCAAGTGTGCATTTTTGCCTTTTGGTGTTTTAGGGGAGGGAGAGAGAACACATAATATCTGGAATATTGTGAAGTTAACAAAAAGATTCCTAGTAGAACGGAAAGGACAGAGCCTGGTTAGGGTAGGCTGAGGAAAGAAAGAGCAGTGAAGAGGTGAGGATAGGGAGGCAAGATGCTGCACAAATTATTGGCACAAGCTTAAGGTTGGGTAGGAGTTCAGGAAGGGCAAGTTCAGTGGAAGCACTAAAGAGAGGATGTGGCACTAAAGAGAATGTGAACAATACACCCCTTGTTGTAAGAAAAGGGGCTGTCAGAGTCCTTTCTCTTCATCAGACATGGAGGAAGGCCAGCCCCAACTGCAGGACAATTACTTTGTAAAAATCTTTTAAAAATAAGTCAGGAGTCCCCATCAACTCCCTAGACTTTAGACTCCGCCAGGATAATGGCTTTCTTTTTGTTCATTGCTGTGTCCCAAATTCTAATATCAAATAGACTTTCAATGCAGCCTTTGAATAAATTGATTATTTGAAGGATAAACTCATTAAAGCTTTCTGTATTATTTTTTAACTTTTATTTAATGAATATAAATTTCTAAAGTACAACTTTTGGATTACAGTGGCTTTTTCCCTCCCATAACTTCCCTTCCTCCCACAACCCTCCCATCTCCCATCCCATTCACATCCAGATTCATTTTCAATTATCTTTATATACAGAAGATCAATCTAGTAAAGATTTCAACAGTTTGCACCCACACAGAAACACAAAGTGTAAAGTATTGTTTGAGTACTAGTTATAGCATTAATTCACATTGAACAACACATTAAGGACAGAGATCCTACATGGGGAGTAAGTGCACAGTGATTCCTAATGTTGACTTAACAAATTGACACTCTTGTTTATGGCATCAGTAATCACCCGAGGCTCTTGTCATGAGTTTCCAAGGCTATGGAAACCTTTTGAGTTCACCAACTCTGATCGTATTTAGACAAGGTCATAGTCAACGTGGAAGTTCTCTCCTCCCTTCAGAAAAAAGTACCTTCTTCTTTGATGGCCAGTTCTTTCTGCTGGGATCTCACTCACAGAGATCTTTCATTTAGGTCTTTTTTTTATTATTATTATTTGCCACAGTGTCTTGGATTTCCATGCCTAAAATACTCTCATGGGCTGTTTAGCTGGATCCGAATGCCTTAAGGGCTGATTCTGAGGCAAGAGTGCTGTTTAGGACATCTGACCTTCTATGAGTCTGCTGTGTATCCCGCTTCCCATGATGGATCGTTCTCTCTTTTTGATTCTATCAGTTAGTATTAGCAGACACTAGTCTTGTTTGTGTGATCCCTTTGACTCTTAGACCTATCAGTGTGATCAATTGTGAACTGAAATTGATCACTTGGACTAGTGAGATGGCATTGGTACATGCCACCTTGATGGGATTGTATTGGAATCCCCAGGTATGTTTTTAACTCTACCATTTGGGCAAGTCCAATTGAGCATGTTCCAAAATGCATATCTCCTCCCTCTCTTATTCCCACTCTCATATTTAACAGGGATCACTTTTCAGTTAAATTTAAACACCTAAGAATAATTGTGTGTTAATTAAAGCTTTCTTTTAGGGTACTGATAATTATTTTGAATTACCAAAACATTATACAGTATAAGGACATACTTTGTTGTTTTTTTATTTAGTAAATATAAATTTTCAAAGCACATTTTATGGATTACAATGGCTCCCCCCCCAATTTCCCTTCCAGTTGCACCCCTCCCATCCTCCAATATCCCATTCCCTCTCCCATTCCATACACATCAAGATTCATTTTCAATTATCTTTATATACAGAAGATCGATTCAGTATATACTAAGTAAAGATTTCAACAGTTTGCACCCACACAGAAACATAAAGTGTAAAACACTGTCTCAGTACTAGTTATAGCATTACTTCACATTGGACAACACATTAAGGACAGATTCCTCATGAGACGTAAGTACACAGTGACTCCTGTTGTTGACTTAACAATTTGACACTCTTGTTTATGGCATCAGTAATCTCCCTAGGCTCTAGTCATGAGTTTCCAAGGATATGGAAGCCTTTTAAATTCACCGACTTCAAACGTATTCCGACAGGGACATAGTCAAAGTGGAAGTTCTGTCCTCCCTTTAGAGAAAGATACCTCCTTCTTTGATGGCCTGTTTTTTCCACTGGGATCTCACTCACAGAGATCTTTCATTTAGGTCTTCTTTTTTGTTGTTGTTGTTTTTTGCCAGGGTGTTTTGTCTTTCTATGCCTAAAATACTCTCATGGGCTCTTCAGCCAGAACCAAATGCCTTGAGGGCTGATTCTGAGGCCAGAGTACTATTTAGAACATCTGACCTTCTATGAGTCTGCTGTGTATCCCGCTTCCCATGATGGATCGTTCTCTCTTTTTGATTCTATCAATTAGTATTCACAGACACTAGTCTTGTTTATGTGATCCCTTTGACTCTTAGACCTATCAGTGTGATCAATTGTGAACTGAAATTGATCACTTGGACTAGTGAGATGGCACTGGTACATGCCACCTTGATGGGATTGTATTGGAATCCCCTGGCACCATTCTAACTCCACCATTTGGGGCAAGTCCAATTGAGCATGTCCCAAATTGTACATCTCCTCCCTCTCTTACTCCCACTGTTATATTTCACAGGGATCACTTTTCAGTTAAATTTAAACACCTAAGAATAATTGTGTGTTAATTAAAACATTCAACCAATAGTACTAGAACAAAACAAAAAAAAATACTAAAATGGATAAAGTATTATATTGTACATCAACATTCAGGACAAGAGCTGATCAAGTTACTGTTTCTCATAGTGTCCATTTCACTTCAACAGGTTTCCCCTTTGGTGCTCAGTTAGTTGTCGCCAATCAGGGAGCACATACGATATTTGTCCCTTTGGGACGGGCTTAATTCACCCAGCATGATGTGTTCCAGATTCCTCCATCTTGTGCAAATGACCATATTTCATTGTTTTTGACTTCTGTATAGTATTCTATAGAGTACCTGTCCCATAATTTCTTTATCCAGTCTACTGTTGATGGGCATTTGGGTTGGTTCCAGGTATGGACATATTTTGATACTGTTCTACAATTGCTTTTTCTATTTAATATAGCATGGGGATGTTTCTCTGTTAGTTAAGCATGAATTTAAAATCAGAAAATTAAAAGGTTATATTGAGGAAGGCTTCTTTTGGGATAACACTACTCTGCATACCAGCAGGTATCTAAACCACTCAATTAATGTCTCCATAAGACATGCAATGAAATGACTTTCCCAAGATCACCACGGAGTTTGTAGCAACAATAGGTCTTCCTTGCTTGTGTCCTGACTTCCCTTCCAAGTGCTCTGATACCTACCCTCAACAACACATTGAAGTAAGTGCAGTTACTAACAGCCACCCATGGGCTAGAGTTTGTGGAAGGTGTGCAAGCCTCCTCCAAATATTGTGTGGGAGAGTGCTCGCCAAGACAGCGGCTTTCACATGGAGCTTTTCAGCGGATGGTCCATGTAGAGCAGTCCAGCTAACACTAGAAAGCTTGTAGAAAACGTGGGGACTTCATCTGCCTGTATCGGTTTGTCTGCTGCTTTCCTCCCCAGACTCCATTGCTGTGAACTCTTAGGATGAGAAGGAGGAGGGAGGGATGAGTCCGAAGAGATCAGACAGGATCGCAATGAGGCAGAGGAACTAATTTACCAAGCTGATAACCTCCGAGGCTGGGGGTGGCCATATAAGGATCAGACACAAGCCCCAGCAGCTACCTGAACCCAGGGAGGAAAGAACCTGGCACCACATACTCAGGACTGGATCCAGTATTCTTTCTTTCCAACAAATCACAAACCAGCCGTGAGGGGCCCCTCTCTTTCCTTCTGTTATCCAACAACTTAACGAACAGTGTTGCCAGAAAACTGCTAGAGTCAGAGGTGGCCAAGCTGGAAGCGGACAGAGCAGCACTGTGGTTTGATAAGGGAAAGACACTGCCTTCAGCGAGCCACTTCCACACTGGGTACCTGAAACCAGAGTGCCAAGTGCCCCCCATTTATGGAGGCCGGACCTCTAACTAGGGCCCCTTTTCTGAGGGATCTGAAGGAAGCTGTTAGTTTGAGGTTGGCTGACAAAATTCTCCAATACTTCTGCTTCACAGTCTCCACCAACGTGAGTGAAGCAGTGGTAAAAAGAGAGAATAGAAAATGAAAAAAACGGGAAAGGACACTACTCCCATTTTCTAGTTTGGCCAAGAAATGACTCTCAGCTTCAATTCCTGCACCATAAAACAAACTTAGTATTTACTCTTATCAAGGGCTTTTGTGAGAATAAAAGAAAATTTATATAAAACACCAAAAATTTGTAGGCAGTAAGAGTCTTTCGTTCTCCTTGAGATAATTCATCTAGAGGCTACTACTACCTAGGAAACATATTACATACTGGTAGTGAAGGAACAAACAATTTATTTTTTTTTAAAGCTTATCCAAATGATCAAAATTGAGCTAAGGATTGGCAATGTGGCCATGTGCAGATTTAAGTGTTTGCTTCTAAAAAGAATATAGACCAGGGAAGAATGGCAAGATAAAAAGCATTAAGATTTCAGCCTCATAAATACCTAGATGCAGAAAGTAGAAATTACTAGGGGAACACAGATAGGGTCATCTAGTTCATCCCACAGAGTCAGCAAAGTCTTTCTGCAAGGAAAGATGTGAAAATGAGAGACTGATGGATGCATAGAAATTATTCATGAAGAGAAAGACAGGGTAAGTGAGAAATGTTCATTCATTCATTCATTCATTCACCTAAGTCCTAAGTACCTAACATGTTCTAGGAACTATTCTAGACACTGGGATTAAAGTACTGAACAGGAAAATAGGATCTTTTATCTTACAGAGCCAACCCTACAGCCAGTTGATCAATAACAAATTATTAATAAAATATCAGGAAGGGGGGCCAACATTGTGTTGTAGTGAGCTAAGCTGCCACTTGCAATGCTGGCTTCTTATAACAGAGCTCCAGTTCAAGTCCTGGCTGCTCTGTTTCTGATCCAGCTCCCTGTTAATATGTCTGGGAATATAGTATAGTATGGTCCCAGTACTTGGGTCCCTGCCACCCATATGAGAGACCTGGATGGTGTTCTGGGCTCCTGGCTTCAGCCTGTCCCAGGACTAGCTGCTGCAGCCATTTGGGAGCAACCAAGGAATGGAAGATTGGAAGATCTCCCTGTTCTCCTCTTTCTCCTCTCCTCCCCTCCTCCCTCTTGCTCTCCCCTCTCCTTTCCTCATCTTCTCTCTTCTCCTCTCCTCCATTCTCCTCTCTCCTCCTCTCTCCTCCTCTCTCTCTCTGCCTTTCAAACAGATAAAATCATTTTAAAACTATCAGAAGAGTTCTGTGCCATGAATAAAATAAAATGGTATCCCATGGATGGAAGCTACAAATTTAGACTCAGTAGCCAAAGACAACTCCAAGGAATTTTCATTTCAATTAAATCCTGAGAGAAAATTAATCATCCAGGCAATGATGGAGACCAATAACATGCAGGCAGAGTGAAGTGTTAGTGTGGAATTCTTACATTCAGAGGAAGTGTGGCATGGCCTGAGCACAGAA
>JADBBT010004265.1:0-10439 GCA_015711505.1 Sylvilagus bachmani | reverse complement strand
TGTAGGTCACAGCGTGTAGGAATCTGCGTGTAGGTCACAGCGTGTAGGGGTCTGCATGTAGGTCACAGTGTGTAGGGGTCTGCGTGTAGGTCACAGCGTGTAGGGGTCTGCGTGTATGTCACACGTGTAAGGGTCTGCGTGTAGGTCACAGCGTGTAGGACACAGTGTGTAGGGGTCTGCGTGTATGTCACAGCATGTAGGGGTCTGTGTGTAGGTCACAGCATGTAGGACACTGTGTAGGGGTCTGCATGTAGGTCACAGTGTGTAGGGGTCTGTGTATGTCATGGTGTGTAGGGGTCTGCGTGTAGGCCACAGTGTGTAGGGGTCTGTGTGTAGGTCACAGCGTGTAGGGGTCTGCGTGTAGGACACAGCGTGTTGGGGTCTGTGTGTAGGTCTCCAGGCTGCCAGCTCCCTGTGTGTTCTCAGCAAGGCCCTGAGCCTGCCCTCACCCCTGCTTGCTCATCCGTAGCTCACGATGAACTCAGATCTTTTCCAAAAATGGATGTGCTTCATTCTGGTAGAACTGGAAAGAAGGTGCTTGACAGCACTTTGCTTACGGCCCATGAGTTTAATGACATTCATGGAGTTGTTGCTATCTTTAGTCCCCAAACATTTTCCCAAAACTAAACTCAAATACCAAAAACCAAGAACTCTGGTTCTGAACCCGGTGTTCTTGATCAGGTTCTGACTCCTTCAGCCTCTGCCCCTCCCCGGATCACCATGTCCCGCTCAGAGCCACTGATCCAGTGTTACCCTTGAAGACTGCTTTATCCTGGCTGGGTCACTATTGTTGCTGTGTACAGGCCACTCATTCTTAT
The DNA here is from genome assembly GCA_015711505.1 of Sylvilagus bachmani. NCBI lineage: Eukaryota > Metazoa > Chordata > Mammalia > Lagomorpha > Leporidae > Sylvilagus > Sylvilagus bachmani. Next base: position 9,621 of record JADBBT010004265.1, on the reverse strand, counting down.
AAAGGAGGAAAACTCGAAGGAGCAACACTCACCCCCTTGGCACCCGGTGCTGTGGGGTTGGGTGGCCAACCTGAGCCTTTGTTCACAACTACTTGCTCATCAGTAGCTGAGGATAAACTCTGACATCTTTACCCTGCCTGCCTCACCTGCTGTGCTGCCCAGGGTAAGAGTGAAAAAGCTTTTCAGATTTATTTTTTTTTTTGACAGGCAGAGTGGACAGTGAGAGAGAGAGACAGAGAGAAAGGTCTTCCTTTGCCGTTGGTTCACCCTCCAATGGCCGCCATGGCCGGCGCGCTGCGGCCGGTGCACCGCGCTCATCCGATGGCAGGAGCCATGCCAGGTGCTTTTCCTGGTCTCCCATGGGGTGCAGGGCCCAAGCACTTGGGCCATCCTCCACTGCACTTCCCAGGCCACAGCAGAGAGCTGGCCTGGAAGAGGGGCAACCGAGACAGAATCCGGCGCCCCAACCGGGACTAGAACCTGGTGTGCCGGCGCCACAAGGTGGAGGATTAGCCTGTTGAGCCATGGCGCCGGCCTCAGATTGTTAATACCCTTGCAGAACCCATTTTCCAAGCTTCCGTTTCAGCTACCACCCTCAGCCCTAGACAGCACAGTGTGTTGGGTATAGCACCTTTTCTCCAAACAATTCATCAATCCAAGCACGGTTCTTTTTTTTTTTTTTTTTTTTTTTTGCAGAGTTACGGAGAGGTAGAGGCAGAGAGAGAAAGAAAGACAGGTCTTCCATCCACTGGTTCACTCCCCAGTTGGCCGCAATTGCCAGAGCTGTGCTGATCTGAAGCCAGGAGCCAGGAGCTTCCTCCAGGTCTTCCACATAAGTGCAGGGGCCCAATTACCTGGACCATCATCTCCTGCTTTCCCAGGTCATTAGCAGGGAGCTCGTTTGAAAGTGAAGCAGCTGGGACTCGAACCAGTGCCCATATGGGATGCAGGCACCTCAGGCCAGGGCTTTAACCCGCTACACCACAGCGCTGGCCCCAATCACCACTTTTCATTAGCTAAATTAAAGTTCTGACTAATGCCTTACTGGCACTAGAATCTTGTCAGTTTCTGGAATCCCTAAGGTTTACCTCTATTCCCTCACTCTCACCTTGTTTATTTATTTAGTTTTAATATTGTGTTGAATAAAAAAATCATTCTGCTTGGGGAAAAAAAAAAGAGAAGAGGCATAAAAGGAGACATTGCTTGAACACAGAGTGCACAGCAATCTCTTTGCAAATGACAGCTTGGGCTGCAGCCAGAGCCTTCACCGTCCTGATCTTCCCAGAAGGGCTTTGAGTATGAAGGGTGTGAGCGTAAGCTCTGGCTTGCCATGTAACTCGGGGAAGGAATTTCACCTTTCAGCAGTCCGAGTGTGAATGATAGACGCCAAGGTGTTGCCTCCCCTCATTCTGTGACAAGGAGGACTCTTGAAATATTAGGAGAGTCTTGGAAAAATAGAGTGACCTTCCAAAGGTGACACTTCTGGCCACCGCTAAGGCTATAAAAGCTCCAGCAGTATTTAAAATGGGGCTTTCTGGTGATCAATTTATGTTCTCAATTTACTCTGAGACTGAACTGACTCGCTAGTTCATTGTAGGGATATCTAAATCAGCCGTTGGCATCTTCCAGCCTGTGTGCCAACAGTGACAGGGCCAGATTTACACACAGGGAAGGCCACTCCGTGCCACCTTGACTCGCCCCTTCTGGTTGACTTTTTCCTCTTCACGCTTCTGTTTCTTGCAAGAATTGGTCCACATCTGTGAACGTGGACCTCGTGGGAGTTCGAGCCACCAAGCAAGAAGAGAAGTTCCTCAGCTGGGAAAAACATTTGACAGGTTTCGACTTTCCTATCTAACGGGGATGGGAGGGTGGGGGAAATCCACGCCTTGGAAGGAGGATCCGCGTTTTCCCAGCACTGCCGAAGTAGCCACCAATGGATAATCAATGTTGTTGATTCTTTTGGCAAGAATTCTCCAAAAAGGCGATGGTAACTGGTTGCCTTTTAACTTCCCTGAGCTGTTGTTGTCTCATCTGTAAAACGAGGCAGTAGGAGTCACTGGTGATTAAGTTACTTTTCTGTTGCAGTTGGCTAAGAGTCTGTCTTCTTCTTATTTTTGCACTCAACTTTGATTACCAAAGGCTGGTGTTGCCTAATGTTGTTCAACTTATTACAGTTTTTTTCCTAAAGAAAATAATCTCCACTCTTCTCCCTTCCCACACTATGAAGCACCAAGATTAGGAAAATCCCATGGTCCTACCTTGTTCTCTCTCAGCAGAACACAGGAGGGTTTCATTCTCCTATGGATCTATTTAAGGTCTTATCGCTGACTTAAGTTTTCTTAGTGTTTTTGAGTTTTATTTATATGAAAAGACAGGGACACACAGAAAGAGAGATCTTCTATCTGCTGGTTCACTCTCCAAATGGCTTCAGTGGCTGGGGCTTGGCCAAGCCAAAGCCAGGATCCTGGAACTCCAGCCAGGTCTCTTATACTTGGGCCAACTTCTGCTGCTTTCCCATGGGCAGTATCTGGTAGCTAGACAGGGAGTGGAGCAGTCAGGATTTGACCTAGCATTCCATATGCACAACAGTACTGGCCCTGAGTTTTCTGTTTCATGTATGGTCTTAGTTTTATATATGGTCTTATGACACTTAATACAGTTTCTATCATGCTATAGACCAGCACTGTCCCAAATATTCCAGTCTTAAACTTAGCAAAGTTCTATTTAAGAGTGAGAAAGAGAGAGAGAGAGAGAGAGAGAGAGAGAGAGAGAGAGAGAGAGAGAGATCTCCCATCCTCTGGTCCACTCTCCAGATAGGCCTGGCAGAAGCCACATGGATGCCAGGGCCCCAGGTACTTGGGCCATCTTCCACTCAGGCCATTAGCAGGGAGCTGGATCAGAAGCAGAACAGCCAGGACACAAGCTGATGCCCATATAGGATGCTGGCATCATAGGTGGCAGCTTTACCTGCTGTACCACAATGCCGGCCCCTAAAGTTCTATTCTTGTAGTCACAATTACCCACAGGGAATTTCCACTCGGAACCAGCACCTCACCATAATTCAATCAACATATATTTTTCAGTAGCTATTACACATCCAACATTACAAGAAGTCTAGAAGAAGTGTTAGATAGTAGCCCTGCTCATAAGGACCTTAAACTGAAACTGAGGAGGGAAAACAAAATAAGATGCCGTCCTCCAGCCAACACTTGCTGAGGGTCCATCTGTGTGAGCTATGATGAGACCTTATGGGAAAGGCAGCGATGTGTGCTAATTTGCCAAGAACCATCCCATTATACCTGTTGTGTTGACATAATTATTAATATCAATCCTTCTGACCTTCAAGAGTGCCCTAGTTTGGGTGATAAATTATAAGGTTGCCTTAATGATGAGGAGTGACAGGGCCTTGGTATTTTCATCCTTGTGAGTCAACAGAGAAAGTTCCCATGGCGACCAAGAGTCATGATGATGAGTGCATTGTTAATACAGAAACAGCCATTGTCACACCCTTGGCGTTCCTTAGTCTGGGTGAGGCAACTCCTTCCATCACCTGAGAGTTGTACAGTCTGTCTTTGTGATGTTGGCTCCTCTAATGCTAGACACTATTTCTCCAGGCTAAAATCCCGATCAACATCTCATGTCTCTGGGATAGGCTTAACCCATTACTGAGACATGTCAGATCTCTCACATGGAAATGGACCAAGAAGACACCCTAAAGAGTGGGAGAAAGTTAACTGTGGGGACTTGTGTAATCCACAAGAGGCAAAGGGGCCTGAGGTCTCCTTGACTCAGCTCAGCAACCATTCCTGAATGTCTGCTCCATGCCAGCCCCTGGGCCTTGAGTGCACAGGGCAGAGGAATTTTCTGAGCAAAGCTCAGAGGTGAGAAATAGCATGATGTGCGTGGGGATTGCCAGCAACTTGGCATTGGTGGAAGCACACACTGTGGGCCAGAGATGTGGAGGCAGGTGGGGGCCAGGTGATGGAGAACCGACATCAGGAATCACTGTACATTCAGTTTGGAAATGAAGGGTTCCTCAGATGTGCTCCACCCCGCGGGCTCTGACGGCAGTGGCCACAGTTGCAGCAGATGATCTGTTTCTCAGGGGGTCTGCTGAGCTGGGAAGACTTCTCCACCCCTCCGGGCTCTGTCCACGCATGTGTGGTTCAAGTTCTCAGATGTTGTGGTACTTGTGAGACAGTTTCTGGAGACCCAGGACAAATTATGCTGGCTGCGACAACCAACGCTGGGCAGATGGCCCATGCTTGGTGTCACCTCCAGATGCCAGGGAAGAGCTGGTGTGGCAAGGACAAGTGATTGGTGTGGGTCAGGGTAGGGGTGTTTGTGTCTTCCCAAAGGTGCTGCAACCACCGACAGGACTTGGCTGGCACTGACGAGCCTGCTGATTCCTCTGGTCCTTCATCCACTGGTGGACTGAGATGGTCCAGAAGACCATGTCACCCAGCTTGGGGTGCTGTGCCCAAGCCCCCGAATCTTGTACTCCCTGCCACTCTGAACTGCAGTGTACACAACAAGTGATTGTGTTTACTCTGGCCCTGCAAGTTCTTGGCAACAGGAGCAGAGCAGTATGGCTTGGTGCATACACACCGGAAATATAAGAAAATCTCACACCAGCTTGGAATGAGCGAGTGGAATTCACCAAAAAAGCAAAATGTAAAGCTAGCAGGGAGAGCTGTCTCCAATCGTGTGAGAAGGGCATGCCAACAAAGATTCTTTGCCAAGAGAGTTATGAAGAATAGATGACCACGCACTTTTAAAATCCAGGGCAGATGTTTGCTTTCTGCTTTGCTAAACACAAGCACTAACCATGATATCCGCAAGAAGCAGCTCTTCTGCGCCCAAGGAGGTTTTCCTTAAAGTGGTGTTGAACTTTTCTCCTGCACAATTCACACGTCTTTATTAAATAAGGACCTATTCTGTCTTGTAAGAGTCTGACCAGAGTTCATTTGGTGAAGAAACAATGAAGAACTTAGGAAGTATGGTCAGAATTCTGCACCCTCGAGGGCTGGGGAGATGTCGAGAGACAGAAACTGGCTTGAACAGAAAGGGTTAGGAGGCTACTGGGCTTGTGACCCAGGCTGGTTCATGTGGATGCCAAAAATCCTTTTCTTCCAAAATGCCTGCATGAGTATGCTGTGAGCTGGACACTTAGACATATAAATTTATTAGAGAAGCAGAATGAGAGAGAGAGAGAGAGAGAGAGAGAGAGAGAGCGCTTTCATCCATGGGAAACTGGAATCAGGAGCAGAGACAAGACCCGAATGAGTTCTCTGACATGGGACGCAAGTTTTTTATTTTATTTTATTTATTTAATTGAGAAGTAGAGTTGCTGAGGTGATCTGAAGCCAGGAGCTTCTTTCGGATCTCCCTAGCGGGTGCAGGGACCCAAGCACTTGGGCCACCTTCCACTGCTTTCCCAGCCATAAGCAGAGAGCTGGGTTGGAAGAGGAGCAGCCAGGACATAAACCGGTGCCCATAGGAGATGCTGGCATTTCAAGTGGAGGCTTAGCCCACTATACCACAGTGCCAGCCAGGACACGGGGTGTTTTAAAGAGCACCTTAACTGCTAAGCCAGATGCCCACCCTGTTTATGATTATTTTAACTGTGGTTCTCATGGGATAATACTCTCCCATTTAACAGCCTGCTGGGGCCAGCACCATGGTTCACTTGGTTAATCCTCCACCTTGCGGCGCTGGCATCCCATAAGAGTGCCGGGTTCTAGTCCCGGTTGCTCCTCTTCCAGTCCAGGTCTCTACTGTGGCCTGGGAAGGCAGTGGAGGATGGCCCAAATTCTTGGGCCCTGCACCCGCATGGGAGACCAGGAAGAAGCATTTGGCTCCTGGCTTTGGATCAGCGCAGCATGCCAGCCGTGGAGGCCATTTGGAGGGTGAACCAACGGAAGGAAGACCTTTCTCTCTATCTCTCTCCCTCACTGTCTAACTCTATCTGTCAAATAAAAAAAAATAATTATAAAAAAGAAAGTGAAAGACCATATCTAGAGACATTATTAAAAAAAAAAACAGCCTACTTTAGGAAGTTTTCAGTTAGTGTTTCACGGTCATTTACAGCAGGGCTGTTGAAGTGGCCGACTGTGCTGAGTTCAGGGGCCCTGTGCAGAGTGTGGGTGAGCATACTGCTTCCTCACGGAGACAGGCAGACCCTAAGAAAGCTGTCGGCTGAGCCACGGTGTTGGCGGTGAGGCAGTTGAGGTACGAGCTGCTTCCCTTGATGCGGTATGATAACCGTTTGCAGAACATCTGCCAACCGACTACGCTGTGAGACACTGACATCCACACGGCGTCACTCATGTCACCTCGACAATCTATACAATCTCTAATTATTCATCTGCCTTGGTGTTGTAAACAATTCCATTCTGAAACACTGTCCTTTTTACAGAAAAGTTGCAGGACTAGCACAAGGGCCTTGGGTGCATCCTTCACCCAGACCCCTTTCAAGTTCTGCCTGTGGCCTGCTTGCTGCCCATGGGTCTGCTTCGTGACCACATGAGCTCATGCCCCTCCATCCAGAACCGTCTTTGAGTTTCATGGCCTTGGTTTCTGAAGGTTAAACTTTATAGAACAATGCTTAACTTGGGTTTGTCCTGGCCTTCCTCGTGATGAGACTAAGGTCACACATTCGGGGCAGAAGTGACACTATACCTCCTCACTGCACCCCATCAAGTGGCCTCTGATGTGAACCTGTCCCATCTCCACTGGTGACTTTGACCGCTTAACATAGTTCTTGCCCCATTTCTCCACTGTGATTGATACAGGACAATCTTGCTCGATAGTGGAGTTCCCTCCAATTACACAAGTAGGTGCTCACCCGTGAGATTTGGTTTCTGTGGCTTTAATGCCATTATCACCATCATGTTTGCAAGACACCATGTTCTCTAGCCTCCATCACATCAGAGCAAAAATCATCACACACCATCAGAAACAGAAATGCTAGCTCTGGCTACTTCCACAGATCCTGGGTGCCCACCCTTGGTGTGTAGTCCCTTGGGAAACAGTGGCACGCTTATGCATCTCACAGCCCAGATCCCCGTGTCAGTGGGCACTGGATCAAGTGATCCTGTGTTTTGACCTCTGTTGAAATTAGCACCTGAAAAATAAATGTGTTTCTGTTGTCGGGCTGACTCTTTGGTAATCTCACTTTGGGCTTGCATTCCTATCTCTTGGTTAAGCAGCATTTGTGAGCCTTTGCATGGTGATTGGAAGGCAAGGGGCAGGATGGTCTAATTAAGTAATCACCCACAGTGATTGCCATTACTAGCTGAATCAGAGTGGATGGTTTGTGGATCAGCGTTGTAGATAAAGTCACAGCCTGAGACACCAGCATCCCATATGGGCACCAGTTCCTGTCCTGGCTGCTCCACTTCTGATCCAGCTCCCTGCTATGGCCTGGGAAAAGCAGTGGAGGATGACCCAAGTGTTTGGGCCCCTGCCACCCATGTAGGAGAACTGGATGAATGCTTCTGGCTTTGGCCTGGCCCAGCCCTGGACATGAAGGCCATCTGGGCCGTGAACCAGCAGATGGAAGATCTCTCTCTCTCTGTCTCTCCCTCTCTCTCTGTATAAGAGTGAATGGTGGAAGGTTTGGTTTTTCCCAGCTAGACCATGAATGTTCTCACTGGGTGAGGGCTCGTGTCTATTTCTCTGCTGTGCTCTCGCTGCTTCTACTTACATGTTAGGACTGAAACCTGTAACTGAGCTGTTTAGCAAGGGAGAGGAGGGGAAGTAGAACACGGTTCTCTCTCCTTGCATTTCTCCCTGCCTCCCTCTCTGCCTCTGTTGTAGCAGCTGGCAGAAGGTGATGTAAGAGTGGCCCTGGCCTAGATGGACAAATGGCCCTCACACTCAGAGCCACAGGCAGGACTTGGTTCTGCCCTCGGGCCTTGGTTGTGAGATGGCTTCTGCATGAACTGAACTCTGTTCAGTTTTCTACAAGTCTCCTAATGTTCTGGCCTCATCATCTGCATCTGTTAAATGGGAGCCTTATTTTTTTAAAACTGGTTTGTTTATTTATTTGAAAGGGAGAATAATGAAGAGAGAGAGAGAGAGAGAATGAGCTTCCATTTGCTAGTTCAGTCCCCAATGGTCACAACAGCCAGGTCTGGGCCAGAATGAACCCAGATCTTCCACAGGGCCATCTTCCACTGCCGTCCCAGGCCAGTAGCAGGAAGCATGATCAGAAGTGGAGGTGCCGGCTCTCAAACTGGTTCTCCTGTATGGGATGCCAGCACTGCGAGCAGTGCCTTACCCCACTGCACCACAGCACTGGTCCCGTTCATGGTTTTTTTTTTTTTTTTTAATTTAATTTATTTATTTGAGAGGTAGAGTTACAGACAGTGAGAGGCAGAGACAGAGAGAGATCTTCCTTTTGTTGGTTCACTACCCAGATGGCCGCAATGGCTGGAGCTGCGCCGATCCGAAGCCAGAAGCCAGGTGCTTTCTCCCAGTATCCCACATGGGTACAGGGGCCCAAGGACCTGGGCCATTCTCCACTGCTTTCCCAGGCCATAGCAGAGAGCTGCATGGGAAGAGGAGCAGCTGGGACTAGAACCGGTGCCCATATGGGATGCAGGTGGAGGATTAACCTACTGTGCCACGGCGCCAGCCCCATCCTTCATGGTCTTTTAACATCTGTAGTTCTATATTCATTTTATTCCAGCCTTATGAGACACACTGAGTCATGGCCATATCCCAAACGATGGCACAAGGATGGACAAGAAAAACTGAAAGTGACCGTGTGGCCTAGGACAGTCCTTCGAAGACCATGCTCTGCACACTCGAAGTTAATCCTCTGGTTTCTTGTTGTTTTTCTTTTTGCATTCATAGGAGTAGCAGCAGCAGAGAGCACTGCGGGCTCTGATATGCAGGCCAGGGCTCTGGGGGTGCAGGGGCTGGTCCGCAGCCCTGGCCGTCACTTGCACATGCTGGAAGTCCCCAGCTCGCCCAGTCCCTCTCCCTCCACACTCCCCAACCCCATCACCAGGAGACGGAAGGATGCCAGGCCTGGGCTTTCCTCCCACTCTCAGCATCTTCTTTGAATGCTTCAGATCCTGATCCCCTCTCAGCGAAGTGCGATGAGAAGCGATGTAGAGGAAATGATGTGACATCTGTATGCCCTGATCCCTCTCTTTCTACAATTATTTCAACTTCTGAGAAGTCAAAAAGCATTTTCTCCATGATTTCTCATTTTTCTCTTTTGCCTTAGAAAATGACTGACTCTGCATTTATTACAAATTGTCTTAAAGTTGCTTTGGAATTGATTTGAAAAGAAATTATAAAATAATATTGATGTAGTATCTAATAATTTTGTGCTGTAGTTGAGAAAAAAATGAGTTGTGGAACCGTGGCATTATGGAATGGCAGAACCCAGAGGACGTGAGAGAGGATTTAAATCAGGGTTTTTTATTTATTTATTTTTGACAGGCAGAGAGTTAGACAGTGAGGGAGACAGAGAGAAAGGTCTTCCTTCCGTTGGTTCACCCTCCAAATGGCCTCCACGGCCGGCACACTGCGCCGATCCAAAGCCAGGAGCCAGGTGCTTCCTCCCAGTCTCCCATGCCAGTGCAGGGTCCAAGCACTTGGGCC
>JADBBT010004264.1:0-10440 GCA_015711505.1 Sylvilagus bachmani | reverse complement strand
AAAAAAAAAATTCCCATTTTTGATAGCTGTGCTATGAACACATGAGAGGGTATGCTTTTAGGAAATCTGCAGGAAGGTATTTTAGGAAAAGGGTCACTATGTCTCCAAGCTACAGTTCAGAAACAATCAGTGACATTTGTGACACTCATAGAAGAGGGTACTTCACAAAGCTGGGGAAGTGTGTATTATGCCTAGGGTGGACCTAGGCTTCACAGTGAGAAGATGTGTTGATTCTGATCTCAGGAAGATCACAAAATAAAAGGCAATGGCTGGTGCTGCGGCTCACTAGGCTAATCCTCCATCTGTGGTGCCCATACCCCGGATTCTGTCCTGATTGCCCCTCTTCCAGTCCAGCTCTCTGCTGTGGCCCGGGAAGGCAGTGGAGGATGGCCCAAGTCCTTAGGCCCTGCACCTGCATGGGAAAACCAGGAGGAAGCACCTGGCTCCTGGCTTCAGATTGGTGTAGCGGGCCGGCGTAATGGCCATTTGGGGGTGAACCAACGGAAGGAAGATCTTTCTCTCTCACTAACTCTGCCTGTCAAAAAAAAAAAAAAAAAGGCGAGGAACTGCATTTCCATGGGACAATTGGGTAGAAGCTTGCAGTGGAAACTGAACAAAAAGAAGTGATGCTGTGGAGCAGCAGGGAAAGTACAGCCACGCGCAGTGAGCAGGACACCGCCAGTGGCTGCTGCAGGCAGTGGTTGCAGGGGACACCATTTCTCGGAGCCAGGCATCTAGCAACAAGCAGGTGGAAGGGCCATGTTAATAAGGTGAATAGAGGCTACTGTGGTTTGTGCACAACTTGGGGTTTTATCAGCGGGATAAATCCGCAGTCTCCACTGACTTCTCGTCTGGCCTGGAGGGTTGGAAGGGGGCAGAGCAACCACTTAGGTCCACTCCCCTCCCCTCACTCCGTTAAGACACCCCCAGACTCAGCTTGTCAAGGCAGAGCACTGACCAATCTCTACTGGTTAGGCAGCTGGTTCTGGGAACACTCACGGTACTTTCTGTGGACAGGGAAGCTCGTGGGGCTGACAGTGGATCCCCTGTGACTGTGTGGCTGTGTGACAGGGCATGTTGCAGTGGATTAGTTCTGAGAGGAGTAGTGTGGTGGCGGCAAGAGGTGTGGAATCACGACACAGACCCTGGGAGTCAGGTGAAAGTGCGCCAGAGGTGAGCAGCCCGCAGACTCATTTATTTCAGTTGGTACAGCAGCTTAAATAGCCAAGGCAGCTAATCTGGTCAAGGGGCGGTTTATGCCCTAACCAATCACAGCCCATTGCCAGGTGGGTTTTGAAGCCATCCGATAATCACAGCCTTTTGCCAGGCAAGTTCTGTTGCCAGGTGGTTTCTGAAGCCACTCCTGAGTAACTGATGCTCGCTTGCCAGTGGCCATCTTGGCATGGCCTTCTCATTCCACCACAAGGGCATGGCTAGTTCTTTGGGCCATCACTGTTCCTGGCTCCAGAGGCTCAAGGTTCCATATTCATACTGAGGAGCACACAGATCCTTTGTGAGGTTCGTGTGCATTTGTGGGTAAGGTGTTAAGGCACTGTGGGCTCACCCTGGGTGGTGGGGTTACCTTAGCATGAAGAGCTGATGCTGTAGTCATGCTAGCTAACATGATCATATCCCCCACCCCACTGCCACTGATGACAGAGATCATCCACACCCAACTTGAGTATCACTGTGGACTCTAGGCCCACCATTAATTAAGCATGAGCCAGGGCTCCCTGACCACACCTCATATATACCTATGGAAAATCCACTTAAGAAGCAGATGGTCCAGTAAGCCATGGAGACATGTTTCAAAGACAAAAGCTATGAGGTGAGAAAAACCATAAATATTTCAATAAATGTCTAAAAATAAATGTAGAAATATAAGAAGTATGAGGGACTGGCACTGTGGTGCAGTGAGTTAAAGCCCTGGCTTGAAGTGCTGGCATCCCATATGGGTGCCAGTTCTAGACCTGGCTGCTCCTCTTCTGATCCAGCTCTCTGCTATGGCCTGGGAAAGCAGTGGAAGATGGCCCAAGTCCTTGGGCACCTGCACCCACGTGGGAGACCTGGAGGATGCTCCTGGCTCCTGGCTTCAGATTGACACAGCTCTCGCTGTTGTGACCATCTGGAGAGTAAACCAGCAGTTGGAAGACCTCTCTCTCTGTCTCTACCTCTCTCTGTAACTCTTTCAAATAAATAAAATAAATCTTAAAAAAAAACATGAACAAGGAAAATAGTATGATTCCCCAAAAAGAACACAAAAACAGGTTAATATTAGAATGTTAAAGATGAAGCGACATGAGTGACATGGATGGAAAATTCTGCCAGGAGATGTAGATATTGAACAGAAATCAAACTGAAATATTAGAAGTTAGGAATTTAATAGATTAAAGAAAAAATATAGTAGAGAGCCTTAACAGCAGACTTTGTGAGGCCGAGAAAGAATATCCAAGTTAGACGACAAATCTTTGGAAATACCTCAGTCAGATAAAACAACAACAACAAAGAGAAAAAAGGAAATAAACAGAAAAACCAAAAACAGTGTTTATGGGATACTATCCAACGACCACACATACAAGTCTTAGGAGTTCCTGAAGGTGTGGGAAGAGAGAATGGATTAGAAGTTCCATTAAGTGAAATAACAGCAGAAAACTTCTCTAATGTGGAGAAAGATAGGGATATCCAAGTACAGAAAGCATATGGAACTTCTAATAGACATGATCAGAAAAGATCTTAACCATGACACACTGTAGTCAAACTTTCAACAGTAAAACATAAAGAAAAGATTATAAAATGTACACAAGACAAACACCAGATTACCTTCAAACAATCTCCAATTAGACTGACCACTGATTTCTCATTAGAAGCTCTACAGGCTAGGAGAGAATAGAACAACTTAGTCCAAGTCCTAAAAGAAAAAACTGTCAACCCAAAATACTCTACCCAGCAAAGCTCTCATTTATAAAGGAAGGTGAACTAAACATCTTCCAAAACAGAAATACAAAAAATTTGTCATCACTCATTCAGCCTTACAAGGGATACCAAAATATGTGCTACCCACAGAAACAAATAGTCACCATCTAGAATGAAAGGAAAGGCAAAAAATCTAGTCAAAGCACAAAAGAATCAAAAACAAACAATAGGAATATTTATGGGAAAATGGTTGGATAAAGCTATTACTTATTGATAATAACCTTGAATGTAAATGGTGTAAACTGTCCAATTAAAAGATACAGACCAGCTGAATGGGTTAAAAAACAACTAGTTAGGCTGGTGCTATGGCTCACTAGGCCCTGTGGCACCAGTACCCCGGGTTCTAGTCCCAGTTGGGGCACCAGATTCTGTCCTGGTTGCTCCTCTTCCAGGCCAGCTCTCTGCTGTGGCCCGGGAAGGCAGTGGAGGATGGCCCAAGTCCTTGGCCCCTGCACCCACATGGGAGACCAGGAGGAAATACCTGGCTCCTAGCTTTGGATCAGTGCAGCGTGCTGGCCATAGCGGCCATTTTGGGGGTGAATAACGGAAGGAAGACCTTTCTCTCTGTCTCTCTCTCTCTAACTCTGCCTGTCAAAACAAAACAAAACAAAACAACAACAACTATTTGCTGCCTACAAGAAACACACCTCATTAACAAAAATACAGAGTGAAAGGAAGGCAAAAGATACTCCATGCTAATGGAAAACAAAAATTATCAGGAGTAGCCATTCTAACATCAATCAAAACAGACTTTAAGAAAAAAAAACTGTCAAAAGTGACAGATGTGCATGATGTAATGATTAAGGAATCAGTTCAACAGGAAGAACTGACTATAATAAATGTGTATTCACCCAATACTAGGGTGCCTGGCGATTTAAAACAAATGTTGGAACATCTAAAAGAAGACAGCCTCCAATACAATAATAACAGGGACTTCAACACCTCACTTTCATCAAAAGACAAAAAAATCAAGAAGGAAACAACAGAGTTAATCTATGCTACAGACTAAGCAGAACTAATTGGTACCTCTAGAACATTTCATCCCACAGGTGCAGAACACACCTTCTTTTCATCAGTGCGTGGAACTTTCTCTATGATACACCACATTCTAGGCTGTTAAACAAGTCTCAACAAACTCAAAAAAACTGAAATCGATCCATGTATCTTTTCTGATCACAATGGAATGAAATTTGAAATTAATAATTTAAGAAACTCTAGAAAATATAAAAAAATGGAGTGTGAACATCATATCTCTGAATGAATAGTGGGTCATTGAAGAAATCAAAAGGAAAATAAAAAAATTCTTAGAAATGAATAGTGAATAAAGATCACAACACATCAGTCCTTACGTGATACAGCAAAAGCAGTGTTAAGAGGAAAGTTTATAGCAATTAGTACTTACAATTAGAAGTTGGGAAGGCATAAAATAAATGATATAACAATGCATCTCAAGAACCTCAAAAAAAACAAGAACAAATGCAACCCAAAATTAGTAGGAGGAAAAAATAATTAAAATGACAGAAAAAATTAACAAAATTGAAAACAAAATTGATACAAAAGATGAGTGAAATAAAGAGCTGGGATTTTTTTTTTGAAAAAATAAATAAAATTGATACACAATTGGGCCAACTAAGCAAAAAAAGGAGAAGACCCAAATTTATAAAATCAAAGATGGAAAGGGAAATGTTACAACAGATACCAAAGAAATAAAAAAAAATTATCAGGAATTATTAAAAATAGCTCTATGCCAACAGATTGGAAAATCTAGAAGAAATGGATAGATATCTGGACACATACAACTTTGAAAATTGAGTCATGAAGACGTGGAAAACCTAAATAAAAAAAACAGATGAATAATCAAGATGGATAATGAAGCGGTAATAAAGATCCAACAGGCCGGTGCCGTGGCTCACTAGGCTAATCCTCCACCTGTGGTGTGGCAGTCCATGTTCTAGTCCTGGTTGGGGTGCTGGATTCTGTCCCAGTTGCTCCTCTTCCAGTCCAGCTCTCTGCTGTGGCCCAGGAAGGCAGTGGAAGATGGCCCAAGTCCTTAGGCCCTGCACCTGCATGGGAGACCAGGAAGAAGCACCTGGCTCCTGGCTTCAGATTGGCGCGGAGCACCGGCTGTAGCGGCCATTTGGGGAGTGAACTAATGTAAGGAAGATCTTTCTCTCTGTCTCTCTCTCTCTAACTCTGCCTGTCAAAAAAATTTAAAATCCAACAAAGGAAAGCCCAGCACCAGATGGCTTCACTGCTGTATTCTAGCAGACATTTAAAGAAGAACTAATTCAATTTTTTCTCAAGCTATTCAAAGCAATTGAAAGGGAGGGAATGCTCCCAAACTCCTTCTGTGAGCCCAGCATCACCTTAATTTCAAAACCAGAAAAAGATACAACAGGAAAAGTGAACTAGAGATCAATATCCTTGATGAACATAGATGCAAAAATCAACAAAAACTGATTGAATCCAACACATCAAAAATATTATTCACCTGGACCAAGCTGGATTTATCCCTGGGATGCAAGGGTGTTTTAATATATGCAAGTCAATCAATGTGACACATCACATTAACAAACTGAAGAATAAAGACCATATGATTATCTCAATAGACACAGAGAAAGCATTTGATAAAATATAACATTCTTTCATGAAAAAAGCCTTCAGTATGGGGTACAGAAGGAATATTATTTAACACTAGGCAATATTTGAGAACTCCACAGAAAGCATCATAGTTAATGGGGAAAATCTGGAAGCATTTCCACTAAGATCTGGAATCAGACAATCACTTTTATCATTGCTATTTAATGTAATCCTGGAAGATTTAACCAGAGCCATTTGGCAAGGAAAATAAATCAAATGGATATAAATTGGAAAAAGAGGAAGTCAAATTATCCTTGTTTGCAGATGACATAACTCTACATATAGGAGAACCGAAAGACTCCACTAAGAAACTAATGAAACTCAGAAGAGAGTTTGATAAAGTTTCAGGATATAGAATCAACAGGCGAAAATAAATAGTCTTTCTATACACAAACAATGCCATGGCTGACAAAGAACGTGTAAGATCAGCACCGTTTACAATATTTAAAAGAGCTTAAATACTCTGGGATAAATTTAACCCAGGATATGAAAATCTTTATAATGAAAATCACAAAACATTAGTAAAAAAACCAAAAACCTGGGCCAGCTCTGTGGTGCAGTAGGTTAATCCTCTGCCTGTGGCATGGAATCCACAGGAATAGTTCTAGTCCCAGCTGCCCCTCTTCCAATCCAGCTCTCTGTTATGGCCTGGGAAAGCAGTAGAAGACGGCCCAAGTGCTTGGGCCCCTGCACCTATGTGGGAGATTGGGAAGAAGCTCCTGGTTCCTGGCTTCAGATCGGCCCAGCTCTGGCCGTTGTGGCCATCTTAGGAGTGAACCAATGCAAGGAAGACCTTTCTCTCTGTCTCTCCCTCTCACTGTCTGTAATTCTACCTCTCAAATAAATAAATAAAATCTTTTAAAAAAACCCAAAAGACCCAAAAAGTGGACAACTATTTTATGTTAATGTATTAGAAGGATCAATATCATCAAAATGTCCATAAAACCCAAAGAAATTACAGATCTAATGTGATCCCAACCAGAATACTAAGGACATTCCTCTGAGATCTAGAAAAAAATGCTAAAATTCATATGGAAATGTAAGAGACACCGAATAGCTAAGGCAATCTTAAATAACAAAAACAAAGCTGGAGGCATCACAATACCAGATTTAAAGACATACTACAAGGCAATTATAATAAAAGCAACCTAGTGCTTGCAGATAAATAGACTTGTAGATCAACAGAATGAAATAGAAACCCTAGAAATTTATCTATGCAGCTACCACCAACTGCCCTTCCATAAATAAGCTAAAACGACCCCTGGAGAAAGGATTGCTTCTTCAACAAATGGTATTAGGTAAGCTGGATCTATGTGTGCAGAAGTATGAAATAAGGCTCCTACCTTATACTTTATACAAAAATAAATTCCAAATGGATCAAGGATTTGAATCTAAGACCTGATAACATCAAATTACTCGAGGAGAACACTGGGAAACTCTGCAAGGCATTGGCATTGGCATTGGCAAATACTTCTTGGAAAAGACCCCTCTATTGCACAGGCAATAAAGATGAAAATAGGCAAATGGGATTACATCCAGCTAAGAAGTTTATACACTGCAAAGCAAACACTCAACAAAGTAATGAGGCAACCAACAGAATGGGAGAAAATATTTGCAAGCTCTGTAACTGATAAGGGATTAATATCCAAAATCTATAAAGAGCTCAAGAAGCTCAACAACAATAACAAAACAAATAATCCAGTTAAAAAATGGGCAAAGATGGCATTGGTACATGCCACCTTGATGGGATTGTATTGGAATCCCCTGGCACGTTTCTAACTCCACCATTTGGGGCAAGTCTGACTGAGCATGTCCCAAATTGTACATCTCCTCCCTCTCTTATTCCCACTCTTATGTATTTTTTATTTATTTTTTTGACAGGCAGAGTGGACAGTGAGAGAGAGACAGAGAGAAAGGTCTTCCTTTGCCATTGGTTCACCCTCCAATGGCCGCTGCACTGCAGCCGGCGCACCGCACTGATCCGAAGCCAGGAGCCAGGTTCTTCTCCTGGTCTCCCAGGAGGGTGCAGGGCCCAAGGACTTGGGCCATCCTCCACTGCTTTCCCGGGTTCTAGTCCCGGTTGGGGCACTGGATTCTGTCCCAGTTGCCCCTCTTCCCACTCTCATATTTAACAGGGATCACTTTTCAGTTAAAATTTAAACACTTAAGAATAATTGTGTTAATTACAGAGTTCAACCAATAGTACTGGAACAAAAAAATATTAAAAGGGAGAAAGTATTACACTGTACATCAACAGTCAGGACAAGGGCTGATCAAGTCACTGTTTCTCATAGTGTCCATTTCACTTCAAGAAGTTTCCCCTTTGGTGCTCAGTTAGTTGTCGCTGATTAGGGAGAACATATGATATTTGTCCCTTTGGGACTGGCTTAATTCACTCAGCATGATGTTTTTCCAGATTCCTCCATCTTGTTGCAAATGACCAGATTTCATTGTTTTTGACTGCTCCCATCAAGGTGGCATGTACCAAGGCCATCTCACTAGTCCAAGTGATCAATTTCAGTACACAATTGATCACACTGATAGGTCTGAGTCAAAGGGATCACACACACAAGACTAGTGTCTGCTAATACTGATAGAATCAAAAAGGGAGAGAACGATCTAACATGGGAAGCGGGATACACAGCAGACTCATAGAATGGCAGATGTCCTAAATAGCACTCTGGCCTCAGAATCAGCCCTTAAGGCATTCGAATATAGTTGAAGAGCCCATGAGAGTATTTTAGGAAATACTCTTGGAAAGCCAAGACACTCTAGAAAGAAAAAAAAAAAAGACCTAAATGAAAGATCTCTGCGAGTGAGATCCCAGTGGAAAGAATGGGCCATCAAAGAAGGAGGTACCTTTCTTTGAAGGGAGGAGAGAACTTCCACTTTGACTATGACTCTGTCGGAATAAGATCGGAGTCGGTGAACTCAAAAGGCTTCCATAACCTTGGAAACTCATTACTAGAGCTAGGGAGATTACTGAAGCCATAAACAAGAGTGTCAAATTGTTAAGTCAACATCAGGAGTCACTGTGTACTTACTTCTCATGTGGGATCTGTCCTTAATGTGTTGTCCAATGTGAAGTAATGCTACAACTAGTACTGAAACAGTATTTTACACTTTTGTGTTTCTGTGTGGGTGCAAACTGATGAAATCTTTATTTAATATATACTAAATCAATCTGTATATAAAGGTAATTGAAAATGAATCTTGATGTGAATGGCATGGGAGAGGGAGCGGGAGATGGGAGGGGTGTGAGTGGGAGGGAAATTATGGGGGGGAAAGCCATTGTAATTCATAAACTGTACTTTGGAAATTTATATTTACTAAACAAACAAAAAAAAAAGAAAATAATAAATAGCAAAAAAAATGGGCAAACGGCACAAACAGGTATTTTTCAAAGAGTGAAATACAAATGGCCAACAGACACATGAAAACATGCTTAGGATCACTAGCCATCAAGGAAATGCAAATCAAAACCACAATGATTTCACCGCACCCCAATTAGAATGGCTAGCATCCAAAAAATTAAAAAAAAATACTAAGTGGCAGCGAGGATATGGGAAAAAGTTACCCTCTTCTGCTGTTGTTGGGAATGTAAGCTAGTACAACCATTATGGAAGATTCCTTTGAAATTTGAATATTGATTTGCCATATGACCTAGTCATGCCTATCCTGGGAATTTACCTAAATCAAATGAAATCAGCATATGAAAGAGTAATTTATACCATTGTGTTTACTGCAACTCAATTCACAATAGCTAAGATATGGAGTCAACCTATATATCCATCAAGTGATGACTGGATAAAGAAATTGTGGCACATATACACTATGGAGTACTACTCAGCCATAAAAAGGAATGAAATATTGTCTTTTGTAACAAAATAGATAAAACTGGAAACCAATATACTTAGTGAAATAAGTCAGTCCCCAAAAGACAAATACCATGTTTTGTCTGATATGTGGTAATTAAATAGAACACAGAAGTGTATTAGAATGAAATCAGCATCTTGTGGCTTGATTATGGTTTTCAGCCATTGTTTACACTGTTGTAGAACTGTGATCTTTCTACTTTTCACTTGAATATTGTGGCTAGTGGTGCAATAAGCCTGTGATTATAGAGCTGGCTGAAATTATTTTTGCAAAAATTAAAAAAAGAAATGAAGGAAGGAGAAGCATTGAGGGAGAGAACCAGGGAGGCAGTGAGGTATGGCTATCTTCTTAGAACTGTACCTATTAAAGACATGAAATATGTTCAGTGTTTATTAATAAAAATAAAATTAAAAAATATAAAAAAATCTATGCATGATTTTCGAAAATTTCTGGCACCAAAATAAACTTATCTTTTCATTCTATTTTCTGTGAATCTTTAAAGTCCCTGTATACATGTGGACACAGAGAAGACAAAATGACACGGTACAGCAGTTAGTGAATCTGTAGAAAGGATGCATGGAATTCCTCTTAGAATTCCTTCAATATCTTGATAAACTTGAATTGATATAAAAATGAGGTTTTAAAACCCCTATTACCCAAAAAGCTTCTATGATGTCAAAGGGCAACTTGCAGAAAAATATGTAAAGGTTATGGACAACTGACAAAAGAAATTATCAATAAAAATGTAATATATGTCTGGTTTTCAGGAAATATAAGTGACTTTCATTGAATAATTTTTTCTGTTCATTCACTTTTTTTTATAACGCTTTTATTTAAAGAATATAAATTTCCAAAATACAGTTTATAGATTACAATGGCTTCCCCCCATAAGTTCCCTCCCACCCACAACCCTCCCCTTTCCCACTCCCTCTACCCTTCCATTCACATCAA
>JADBBT010004263.1:0-10440 GCA_015711505.1 Sylvilagus bachmani | reverse complement strand
GCACACTGCGCTCATCCGATGGCAGGAGCCAGGCGCTAGGTGCTTTTTCCTGGTCTCCCATGGGGTGCAGGGTCCAAGCACTTGGGCCATCCTCCACTGCACTCCCTGGCCATAGCAGAGGGCTGGCCTGGAAGAGGGGCAACCGGGACAGAATCCGGCGCCCTGACCGGGACTAGAACCCGGTGTGCCGGCGCCACAAGGCGGAGGATTAGCCTGTTGAGCCACGGCGCCGGCCACTAATCCACTTCTTTTTATTGCACACACTCGCAGTCACCAAATGATGACTCAAATACTTGAGTCCCTACCATTCATACTGAATTACAAGCTCCTGCCTCTGGTCTGACATAATCCCAACTACTTCAGTCAATTGAGGAGTAAATCAGCAGAAAGAAGATGTTTATCTGTGGGCCGGTGCTGTGGAATAGCTGGTGAAGCTGCTGCCTGCAGTGCCGTCATCCCAGATGGGTGCTTGTTAGAGTTCGTGCTGGTTCGCTGCAATCCAACTCTCTGCTGTGGCCTGGGAAAGCAGGGGAAGATGGTCCAAGTCCTTGGGCCCCTGCACCCGTGTGAGAGACCTGGAAGAAACTCCTGGCTCCTAGGTTCGGATCAGCACAGCTCCAACCATTGTGGCCATCTGAGAAGTGAACCAGCGGATGGAAGACCTCTCTCTCTCTCTGCCTCTGCCTCTCTGTAACTCTGCCTTCCAAATGAATAAATAAATATTTTTTAAAAAGATTTTTATTTGACTCTATCTTTCAAATAAATATATACTGAAATAAACATAATTGTTAAACACAGAAAAAAGATGATCCCAAATAAATACATTCAGAAATTTTAAAATGGACATTATACTAATAGAACCTGAAATGATCATTAGTGACTATTGTGAATAATTACATCCAAGAACTTGGATAAACTAGAAAAAATTAATAACTTCTCTGACCTACCTAGATTAAATTATGAAGAAATAGAAAGCCTAGGGAGACCAGTGATGAGTAAGGAGATTGAATTAGTAGCAAAAATTTTCAATAGAATAAGAATAAAGGGCTTGATGGCAAAACTGCTTAATACTATCACATTTCTTTAAGTTAACACCAATTCTCAAACTATTCCCAAAAAAATGAAGGGAAGGAAATGTTTCTATATTTTGTATGATTTCAGCATTATCTTGATACCAAAGATATGAGAACCATATAAAAATAGGAAATTATAGCTCAATATTCCTAAAGAATATGGCTATAAAAATCCTCAACACAAAACTGTGAACCAAATTCTAATAGCGCAATAATAGATCATTCAACTCCATCATGCAGGACTCACTTCGCTGATACAAAGACAATAAATATAGACAAATAAATAAATGTAACATAACACATCAAGAGAATAAAAGTCAAAATTGTTTGATAATTTCAATAAGCATAGAAAAACACATTGGATACCATTTAACAAATTTTTGCGATAAAAACAAAGCAAATCAGGTGTAGAATTAAGATGCCTCAACATATTAAAAGCCGTATGTGACAAACCCATAATAGCACCATACTCAAGGAAGGAGAGCTAAAAAAAAAAAAAAAACAACTTTGCCAGAGTAAGACAAGGATGCTCACTCATTATTTCAATTCCACTGGAGGTCCCAGCCAGTTCAACTAGGCAAGAAAAATAAAAATAAGATAAAATTATTTCAAAGTGAGTAATGAAAGGGTTAAGCTATGTTTTCTAATAATAGATCTTATATATAGGTAATCTGAAAGACTCCATTTAAAAAACTTAGAGCTATGAATGAATTGAGTAAATTAGCAGAATGCAAAATCATCTTGCACAAATCAGTAACATTTCTGTACAATAACAACAAATTATTTTAAAACAAATCAGAAATAATCCCATTTACATTAGTTATGAACAATAAATAATACTTAGAAATAAATTCAACTAAAGAGGTAAAAAATCTCTATACTGAAACAATGAAGTATTTATAGAATGAGCTGAAGACATAAATGGAAAGATATTTATGTTCTTGGACTAGGGAAATTACTTAAATATCCATTAGAAAAATTAATTAAAATACCACCCCAAATGACCTGTAGATTTAATTCAGTCATTATCAAAAAACAATGATCTATTTCACATTAATTTAAAAAAATCCTAAAATTCATATGGAACCAAAAAAGAACTCAAATATTCAGTGATGATTTTGAATAAAAAACTAAGCTGTGGTTATACATGGCTTCAAAATATAATAAAAAGCTGTAACAACAAAACAACAGAAATGTTACTCTCTTGAAAAGACACACAGAACAAAGGAGCACCACAGAGAGTCCATAAATATATCTGCCTATTTAGAAACAACAGATTTTCAACATCAGAAACATATCATGGGGAAACAGTTGTCTCTTGAATAAATGTTGCTGGATAAAAACTGGTTGTCAACAAGCAAAAAAAAAAAAAAATTAGACTCTACTCCCACACCATATACAGCAATGAACTCATAAAGGATTAAATACATAAATGTAGTGCCCAAAACTATGAGACAGCTAAAATAAAACAAATTTAAAATTCTCCTTAATCCAGGTAATGATTTTTTGGGGGGACGGGGGCATTATCCCCAAAGCATAGACAGCAAAAGCAAAAAGAGACAAATAGGGTTACATCAAAATAAAAAACCTCTGCACAGCAAGAAATATTTGTACACTCAGATTCATTTCAAAAGTATATACAATTGCCCAGATAATCAATGAATGCATAAAGAAAATGTGGCAAAAATACATAATGGAGTAACATTCAGCCATAAAAAGAAGGCAACCCTGTCATTGAATTAGGATATTCTGTTAAGTTAAAAATAAGGCAGACACAAAGGACAAATACCACATGATCTCACTCATGAGCAGAATCTAAAACTGCTGATCAGATAGAAGGAGAGCACAGAATGGTGTTTATGGGGTGGATTGGGATGTTGGTCAAAGCAGATCAAACATCAGTCAGATAGGCAGAATAAATTAAGAGATTTATTGTACAACATTGTGACTATAGGTAACAATATATTTTATGGTTAAAAATGTCCAATGGATGTTGTGTTCTCATCACAAAAGGCATAATTACATCCGGGCATATATAATAAATAGTTAAAATTAGTAATTACTTAGTGTATAAATTCCTCAAATCATTACATTGTACTTCATAAAATAATAAAAATAACTACAAAAAATAATATATTACATTCTACAGCTTATGGAATAGCATATTTAAACTGAATTGTTCATATTGCAACTACATAATGCAAAAGAAAATTAAAAATAAATAAACTAAAAGCCATATAAATTTTGTCTTTAAGAACATATGATCATATTTGTCCATCTATGTTTCCTGTTTTAGGGTGTTTAAATCAAAGTGACTCAACAATGTTGAAAACACTTGAGTAACAAAAGTAACTCAAAGGGCCAGCATTGTGGCATAGCTGGTGCAGCCATTGCCTACAACACCAGCATTCCATATTGGCTGCAGTTTGAGACTCTGCTGCTCTACTTGCTATCCAGCTACATGCTGATGTGCCTAGGAAGGTAGTGGAGGATGACGCAAGTACTTGGCCCTCTGTTACCACTTGGGAGACCCAAAGGAGGCTACTGACTCCCGAACTAGGCCTGGCCCAGCCCTGGTCATTATGGCCATTTGGGGAGTGAACCAGGGATGGAAGATCTCTCTTTCTCTCTCCCTCTTTTTCTATCTTTCTCTCTCTGTGTGGTTCTGACTTTCAAATGCATAATCTTTTAAAAAGATTTATTTACTTATTTGAATGGTAGAGTTTCCGTGAAACAAAGACAGAGAGAAACAGAGAGGGAGATCTTCCATCCACTGGTTCACTCCCAAAATTGCCTCAATCAGCTGTGCTGATGTGAAGCCAGGAGTCAGGAGGTACTTCTGGGTCTCCCATGTGGGTGCAGGGGCCCAAGGACTTGGACCATCATCTGCTTCTTTCCTAGGAGCATTAGTAAGGAACTGGATCCAAAGAGGTGCAGCCCATTTAGGATGCTGACACTACAGGCTCTGGCTTTACTTGCTACAACACTGCATCGACACCAATAAATAAAGTATATATATATATATATATATATATATGTAACTTAAAAAGATGTTTTAAGAAATTTTGTTCGTATATAATTATAAAAAGTTATTTTCTACATTTATGTATTTCATTTTCTAAATTTAGAAGCAGACTTGATAATATTATAGAAATTGTATTAGCCTTTTTTAATGCATCTTTTGAAGGATTCAGACCCTAGTTTGGGCATATGCTGTTTAGGAGAGACAGAGGGAGCATGATAGACGAAAAAAAAAATCTGTGCTTAAATTGTTTTGGACAAAGGCACACATTAGAGGTAGATGATAGCATATTAAAACTTCTAAGAAACCCAAAATTTTTTTACTATAATCACGCTTTTAAGATACATTTTTCTTCCTTTGTTAAAAAAATCTATTGAGATCGGAGAATATGTAATCTTCCCAATGGATATGACTATTCATGTATTTCGTTTTGTAACAGATTCCTATAACAACATTCAGAAAATTAGAATGAAATTATTGCTTTTATATCCCAGGGAATCATTTAAGTCTAGCAGATGGGAAGTATTGTCTAGTATTCAATGGTAATGAAAAATAATGAATTTTAATTTAAAATATTCTAGTAGTTTGCCATGTTATTCTCAGATGAAACGCCTTAGTTTCTATATATAAAATTAGTAATATATTTAATAAAGAATACTTATGATGGAAAATATAACACTGAGTCATGCTAATGTAGCACATAGGAAATCATAATTACAGGGTTTAATCAAATTTGATTATGAAAATAATCTATGTATTCTAAGACGTGAAAATGAGAGTCCGTCAAAATTTGTGCAACTCAAATCTCAAGGGAATGAATACGTTTTAAAAAGGGGACTGTACCAATAGTCTACTAATTATATTCTTAATACAATAGTTCCATTGGATATTCAAAGATATTATTATGGAAAGTATAGCTCATGAATATTCATGTTTGGGATTACTACCAAACTAATTTATATGTTTTACTATTTTATTATTTCACAGTACATTACATGCTAATGATATTTTTAATGTCCACAAAGAAGAATACATATTGATTTTCTCAATATTTTCCCAGGATCACCTCCTGAAGCAAACATTCTGATTAACTCTTGATTAGTAGTTCTACAATTATATCAGGTTAGACAATTTTTCTTATATTTATCATCAAAAATGAAAAAATAGTGGCTGGTGCTGTGACTTAGTAGGATAAGACTCTGCCTGTGGCACTAGCATCCCATATGGTGCCGGTTCAAGTTCCAGTTGTTCCACTTCTGATCCAGCTCTCTGTAATGGTTTGGGAAAGCAATGGAGGATGGCTCACGAACTTGGGCCTCTGCACCAATGTGGGAGTCCCAAAAGAAGCTCCTGGCTCCTGGCTTTTGATCTACCCAGCTGTGGCCATTGAGACGATTTAGGGAGTGAACCAGTGGATGGAAGACCTCTCTCTCTGTCTCTCCTTCTCTCTATCTGTAACTCTGCCTCTCAAATAAATAAATAAACCTTTAATAAATAAAAAAATCATATTTTATTTTACAATTTAAAAAATAAATAGGATATTTTTCATCTTAAACTTCTTAGAAATAAACCCTTTATATCTAATTCAAAACTGCTATGGCTTGCATGCCATTTTCATCATTCACGTTGAAAGTTAATGCCATCTGATGATATTAAGAAGTAGGACCTTTATGGAGTGATTGGACACATGAGACAAAAGCTTCATAAATGCACTAAGTCTTGGAAGCAGTTCATTATACCTAGGTTGTATTCGGACCTCCCCCCCCCCCTTTTTTTTTTCCACTCTGTCACATGCTCTCTCACCTGTGTTGCTCTCTGCTGTTATGATGTGGCAAGAAGGTCTTCACCAGACGTGGACCCAGAACATGGACTTCCCAGCCTCCGAATTTGTGAGCCAAATCAACATGTATTTTTTTATATTTTACCCGTTCTTTTGTATTTTGTTCTAGCAGCAGAAACAGACTAATGCAACCACTATATACAATTCTATTGTTGAAAGCAATGCAGTATCTCTAATAATTACATTTATCTAATATTATATGAGGAATAGTTAAAGAGATTTTTTTTAACTGCAAACCTGAACTCACTCACACATAGAAGACTGAAATACCATCTCCTGACCAAGGGATAATCATTTTGATTCACAATCACTTTTCAATTAAACTGTAGTTTAATTGTCACTACAGTTTGTTCACAGGAAATTTACTCAAATGTCTTGAAATTTTATTATAAAAATATCTGCTCTGTATCTATTCATGGTAAGCATTTGCTATGTATTTAGTGCAAAATTAAATCTCATGGGTTCAAACTTTGTGAATATAAGAGACAGAAAAAACAAATCACTTAAACGAAAAAGAAAATGAAATGTCATCCAGAATTTTCAGTTAATTTTTTTATGTTCTTCATGATAATTTATTTGGTTTTCAATGTTTTTGTGGCCTATGTAGGCATCATAATAAAAATGCTATATTTGTATGGTCATATGTTACACAGAATATATAAGCAAGTGTTAATAGTCTGAGGCTGGCAGTAAAATATGAAGAGTCTTCAAAATGTTCATGGGAAATGAATGGATTTCAAAAATTTTAGTACCAAAACGAGCTTATCTTTCATTTCTATTTTTTTATAAACTTTCTGAAATCCCTTTGTAGATCATATCCAAAGTAGAGATTGTTATTTATTTTAGCAGTTCTTTTATCATTTAATGGAATTAAATATAACATTTTTTACCACCATTAAACATATGTTTTCCATTTTTCTCAGCATATTATCAATCTGGTAGGATGACCATGTTGTTTTTTTTTGCCCATGAATTGTCATTCTGAGATTTGAAAGCTTCGAGTTTGGGAAAGCAGGTGATACAGCTCAGTTTTACTGCATATCTTGGCTCTCAGTCCATTCCCCCAGGGCACTACTTCATTATTTAATTTGACAAACTGTTTTATTTTCTCAGCTTCTTTGATTCTTTTTCTCATTTCAACATGTGATTGTTTACTTCGTTTGACTTCATGAGGTAACTCTCTCTGTTTTTCACATCATACAGACCAATCCTGATCTTCTAGTTGCTTTAGATCACCCAAGTATGGACTATTGCTCTTTCGCACTGGTCTACATTTAATCCACTGTGTTCATGATGTCACATGCAATTGTAGGATTACGCACACATGATTTTAACCAGTAAGCCAGTTAGGAGACTAGCTTTTCAACTAGAAAGATTTGGATTTGAATATTTAACTTCATATTCAATAAATGATGTTGGGGAAACTGGATTTCCATGTGTAGACGTATGAAACTATATGGTCACCTTAAAACCTTACACACACACACACACACACACACACAAACCTACTCAAAATGGATCGAAAGCTTAAATCTATGACCTGATACCATTGCATTACTAGACAACCTTGGGGAAAATCTGCAAGAACTTGGCAAAGGAAAGACTTCCTGCAAAGAACACAGGCAAAATCAAAGGCAATCAAAGGCAAAATTCACACAGGGGCTTGCAACATACTGAAAAGCTTCTGCACTGCAAAAGAAACATTAAGCAAAGTGAAGAGGCAACCAACAGAATGGAAGAAAACATTTCCAAACTATGCAATTGATAAAGGATTAATATTTAGAATCTATAAAGAGCTCAAGAAATTCAACAAGAAAACAAACATTCCAGTTAAGAAATGGGCGAAGGACTTGAACAGGAAGATTTCAAGTGAGGAAATTCAAATGGTCAACAGACACTTGAAAACTATAGGGTCACTAGCCATTAGGTAAATGCAAATAAAAACCACCGTGAGGTTTTCACCTCACACTCTTTAGAATGGCTCCCATACATAAATTAGCAAACAACAAAAGCTGGTGAGGATGTGGGGAAAAAGGGACCCTGGTCCATTGATGGTGGGAATGTCAACCAGTGAAGCCACTGTGGAAGACAGCCTGCAGATATCTCAGAAATTTGAATATAGTCCTATCATATGATCTAGCCATTCCACTCCTGGAAATTTACCCAAACCAAAAAAAAAAAAAAAACAGTATATTAAAGAGTTATCTGTACCCACATGTTCATTGCAGCACAATTCACAATTGTTATAATCAACCCAGATGTCCATCAACTGAAGACTGATTAAAGATATTATGGTATATATACCTTATAGAGTACTACTCAACTGTAAAAAAAAATTGAAATCCTGTCTTTTACAACAAAATGAATGCAACTGGAACTCATTATACTTAGTGAAATAAGCCAGTCTCAAGAAGACAGATATATGTTTTCACTGATAAGGTATAACTAATAGAGTAACTGAAATGTTATGTGTTGTAAAGAAATGGACATTTTGAGAATAAATGATTGCTTAAAACCCTTATGTTTTCTATTGAGAAACAATGTTTTTTTTTTCTTCATACTCTCTGTTGAATTATTTTGCTTAGTGTAGGGTTAACCTTATGTTCATTAAGTCAACTGAAAGTAGATCTTTGTAAAAATTCAGAGTGCAAATGGGAGAGGGAGGGGAAGAAGAGTTGGAGCATTGGCAGGAGGGAGGGAAGTATCATGACGTTCCTAATCTATGTATATGAAATACATGAAACTTGTATAACAAATAAAATTTTAGAAATGAAAAAATAGCATAAAAATTTAAAAAATGCTAATTGTGGCAAATATCTGTCGGATTATCTATTTAGCAGTGATTTTATATCCTGAAAGTTTCCACACTTCTGTACTTGTGCCCTCAACATATCAGTTGAAGGAATCACCATCATCCTAGATAGCTGGGCCAGGCTTCATAAGAAAGATCACTCATGCATCTGCTGAGTCAGCTCTTCTGATGTAGGACAGCATCCACTCTTGCTGTTTCTTTTATATTCTGCAAGAAAAAAAAATTGAGAGATTCAAAAATGGAAACTTTTCCTCTCTGTTCAGCTATTCTTTACACCCTGGAAATATTAATTTCAGCAAGATAAATTGTAGACCAACTATATCAAAATGGTTTTAGAATTTTTAAAACATACAGATATTATTAATCTCAGGTGTATCAAACTTTTTAAATCATAACAGTAAATTTATCTGATAGTTTACAATGCTAAAAATTGAATGTACATTTTGAGTTCTGTAGTAAGAAATGTGAATTTGATGAGTCAGAGAAATCAGTATGTGTAGCCACAAGTTTGTGCTGCTTTGTTGAACTCGCTAATTACCTGAACTTGTGCAGCTGACGTGAAAACTTAGATGAATGATTTTTATCCAGTCATCAAGTGTATATTTGTATTTCTCAAGAAGTCTAAAAGGTAAAAGTTATAGCATTCCTTAAATAATTCAAAACAAGCCCTTGAAACTCATGCCAAAAGTGAAAAATACAAACATCTGAAATGAAATCATAAAAACCTTCATTTGCATTCTTTGGTTTAGACAATTCAGAAACAACTAAGACAGTCTATTGCATGGTAATTTGTATCTTTGCAGTGGCACAAATTTTAATCATACAGATGCTCAAAGTTTTATGAGTGGATGGGAAGCATTTTTTTGGGAAGTGAGCCTAGCTTACTACACAGCATTAAAAGTTTAATGTGGTTTCACTGTTCTCCATTTGTGTATGTTCCTTCAGTAACCCTAAGGTAAATCTGAAAGATGTCTTCTAAATTTTTCACTTAAACTCTGTATAAAGTTTGGACTTTTGAGGCTCATGAATGGGTTTATAAATTCTCATTGTCTACTAAGTAGAGAAACAAAACAAACCTCTCTCTAAAAATAAACAAAAAAGGTACATTGTGATATGAAAATTGTAGTCTTTTGGTATTTGAAAGTTTCATCAAAGTTGAGTGGAAAGTGACCGTGGTTCCTTGTCATAATAGCGAAAGAATAAAATCTTAATTACCATTTCTAAAACTTTTTAAACAGCAATCTAAGCAGATTATAATGAAATCACACTTTAAATTTGAGCTGTAATGTAGCAACCTTAATAATTATTAGTCTATACATTTTTCTAAGATAGTATTTGGTATAAATATATAAGAAGGGTATAAAAGCTACTGAACAATTTTTTTAACTTTTATTTAGAATATAAATTTCCAAGGTACGACTTATGGATTACAATGGCTTTCCCCCATACTTTCCCTCTCCCCCCGCAACCCTCCCCCCTTGCCTGCTCCCTCCCCCCTTTCGTTCACATCCAGATTCATTTTCAATTCTCTTTGTACACATGAGATCAATTTAGCATGTGTTAAGTAAAGAATTCGTCCATTTGCCCTCATATTGTGACACAAAGTGAAATATACTATTTGAGTACTCGTTATAGCATTGAATCACATTGTACAGCACATTAAGGACAGAGATCCTACATGAAATATATATAT
>JADBBT010004262.1:0-10444 GCA_015711505.1 Sylvilagus bachmani | reverse complement strand
GAAGCATCAATTACTCTTATAAGATCTCCAATTAGACTCACATCAGACTACTCATCAGAAACCCTACAGGCTAGGAGGGAATGGCGAGATATAGCCCAGGTACTAAGAGAGAAAAACTGCCAGCCCAGGTTTGGAGAAGGACAGAGACATCCTAGTACAGGAAGCTCATAGAACCCCTGGTAAACATGACCAAAAGAGAGCCTCATCACGACACATTGTAATTAAACTCACCACAGTGAAACAGAAAGAAAAGATCCTAAAATGTGCAAGAGAGAAACGTCAGATTACTCTCAGAGGAGCTCCAATTAGACTCACAGCAGACTTCTCATCACAAACCCTACAAGCTAGAAGGGAATGGCGAGACATAGCCCAGGTACTAAGAGAGAAAAATTGCCAGCCCAGAATATTATATCCTGCAAAGTTCTCATTTGTGAGTGAAGGCGAAATAAAGACCTTTCATAGGAAACAGAAATTGAAAGAATTTGTTGCCACTTATCCAACCCTGCAAAAGATGCTTAAAGATGTGTTACACACAGAAACATAGAAACACGGCCATCAATATGAAAGAAGGTAAAGGAAGAAAACCTGGCAGTAAAAGATCACAGGAAGTTCAAAGCACATATAAGAAATATCTTTGGGAAAATGGCAGGGCAAAGTTACTAGTTATCAATAGTCACATTGAATGTAAATGGCCTGAACTGTCCAGTTAGAAGACACAGACTGCATGAATGGATTAAGGAACAAAACCCATCTATTTGCTGCTTACAAGAAACACATCTTTCCAACAAAGAGGCCTGCAGACTGAAAGTTAAAGGTTGAGAAAAGATATTCCATGCCAACAGAAACCAAAAAAGAGCTGGCGTAGCCATCTTAATATCAGACAAAAGAAACTTCAACACAAAAACTGTTAAAAGAGACAAAGAAGGGCACACTATAATGATTAAGGGTTCAATTCAACAGGAAGATGTAACTATTATAAATGTATATGCACATAATTACAAGACACCAGTTTATTTAAAAGATATGTTAAGGGAATTAAATGGAGACTTACACTCCAATACAATAGTACTGGGGGACTTCAATGCTCCACTCTCAGAAACAGACAGATCAACCAGACAGAAGATTAACAAGGAAACAGTAGATTTAATCAACATTATAGCCCAAATGAATATAACAGATATCTACAGAACTTTTAATACTACATCTAAAGAATTTAAATTCTTCTCAGCATTGTATGGAACCTACTCTAGGATTGAATACATACTAAGCCATAAAGCAAGTCTCAGCAAATTCAAAAGAATTAAAGTCATAACATGCAGCTTCTCAGACCACAGTGGAATGAAGTTGGAAATTAGCAACTCAGAAATCTCTAGAGCATATGCAAACACATGGACACTGAACAACATGCTCCTGAATGAACAATGGGTCTTCTTTCTAGAAGAAATCAAAAGAGAAATCAAAAGCTTTCTGGAAGTAAATGAGGATAACAACACAACATATCCAAACTTACAGGATACAGCAAAAGCAGTGTTAAGAGGAAAGTTTATAGCCATAGGTGTCTACATAAAGAATTGAAAAGCTCACATAAATGAGCTTTCAATGCATCTCAAGGATCCAGAAAACCTACAGGAAACCAGACCCAAGTCTCGTAGGAGAAGAGACATAATTAAAATCAGAGAAGAAATCAACAGAATTGAATCCAAAAAAGCATTACATAAGATCAGCCAAATGAAGAGCTGGTTTTTTGAAAAAATAAGCAAAATTGACACTCCATTGGTCCAACTAACTAAAAAAGGAGAGAAAAGACACAAATCAATAAAATCAGAGCTGAAAAAGGAAACGTAACAACAGACACCACAGAAATAAAAAGAATCATCAGAAATTACTACAAAGAGTTGTATGCCAGCAAACAGGGAAAACTATCAGAAATGGATAGATTCCAGGACACATGCAAACTACCTAAACTGAACCAGGAAGACATAGAAAACCTAAACAGACCCATAACTGAGACAGAAATTGAAATAGTAATAAAGGCCCTCCCAACAAAAAAAGCCCAGGACCAGATGGATTCACTGCTGAATTCAACCAGACATTTAAAGAAGAACTAACTCCAATTCTTCTCAAACTATTCATATCAATCGAAAAAGAGGGAATCCTCCCAAATTCTTTTTATGAAGCCAA
Organism: Sylvilagus bachmani; assembly: GCA_015711505.1. NCBI lineage: Eukaryota > Metazoa > Chordata > Mammalia > Lagomorpha > Leporidae > Sylvilagus > Sylvilagus bachmani. The sequence goes on along the minus strand of JADBBT010004262.1, from coordinate 8,263 downwards.
CATCATCTTAATCCCTAAGCTGGAGAAAGATGCAGCATTGAAAGAAAATTACAGACCAATATCCCTGATGAACATAGACACAAAAATCCTCAATAAAATACTGACCAATAGAATGTAACAACACATCAGAATGATCATCCACGCAGACCAAGTGGGATTTATCCCTGGTATGCAGGGATGGTTCAATGTTTGCAAATCAATCAATGTGATACACCACATTAACAAACTCCAGAAGAAAAACCAAATAATTATCTCAATAGACGCAGAGAAAGCATTTGATAAAATATAGCACCCTTTCATGATGAAAACTCTAAGCAAATTGGGTGTAGAAGGAACAATCCTCAATACAATCAAAGCAATTTATGAAAAACCCATGGCCAACATCCTATTGAATGGGGAAAAGTTGGAAGCATTTCCACTGAGATCTGGTACCAGACAGGAATGGCCACTCTCACCACTTCTATGCAGTATAGTTCTGGAAGTTTTAGCCAGAGCCATTAGGCAAGAAAAAGAAATTAAAGGGATACAAATTGGGAAGGAAGAAGTCAAACAATCTCTCTTTGCAGATGATATGATTCTTTATTTAGGGAACCCAAAGAACTCTACCAAGAGACTGTTGGAACTCATAGAAGAGTTTGGCAATGTAGCAGGATATAAAATCAATGCAGAGGCCGGCACCACAGCTCAATAGGCTAATCCTCCACCTAGCGGTGCCGGCACACCGGGTTCTAGTCCCGGTTGGGGCACCGGATTCTGTCCCGGTTGCCCCTCTTCCAGGCCAGCCCTCTGCTGTGGCCCGGGAGTGCAGTGGAGGATGGCCCAAGTGCTTGGGCCCTGCACCCCATGGGAGACCAGGAGAAGCACCTGCCTCCTGCCATCGGATCAGTGTGATGTGCTGGCTGCAGCGCGCCTGCCACGGCGGCCATTGGAGGGTGAACCAATGGCAAAAAGGAAGACCTTTCTCTCTGTCTCTCTCTCTAACTGTCCACTCTGCCTGTCAAAAAAAAATAAAAAATAATTTTAAAAATCAATGCACAAAAATCAACAGCCTTTGTATCCACAGGCAGTTCCATGGCTGAGGAAGAACTTCTAAGATCAATCCCATTCACAATAGCCACAAAAACAATCAAATACCTTGAAATATACTTAACCAAGGATGTTAAAGATCTCTAAGATGAGAATTACAAAATCTTAAAGAAAAAAAATAGAAGAGGATATCAAAAAATGGAAAAATCTTTCATGCTCATGGATTGGTAGAATCAATATCATCACAATGTACATTCTCTCAAAAGCAATTTATAGATTCAATGTGATACCAATCAAAATAACAAAGACATTCTTCTCTGATCTGGAAAAAATGATGCTGAAATTCATAGGGAGGCACAGGAGACCTCGAATAGCTAAAGCAATCTTATACAACAAAAACAAAGCCAGAGGCATCACAATACCAGATTTCAGGACATACTACAGGGCAGTTGTAATCAAGACAGCATGGTCCTGGTAAAGAAACAGATAGATATAACAATGGAACAGAATAGAAACACCAGAAATCAATTCAAACATCTACAGCCAACTTATATTTGATCAGGGGTCTAAAACCAATTCCTGGAGTAAGGACACTCTATTCAATAAATGGTGCTGGGGAAACTGGATTTCCACATGCAGAAGCATGAAGCAAGACCCCTACCTTTCCCTTACACAATAAAGACCTAAATCCATGACCTGACACCATCAAATTATTAGAGAACATTGGAGAAACCCTGCAAGATATAGGCATGGACAAGGACTTGTCGGAAAAGTCCCCGGAGGCACAGGCAGTCAAAGCCAAAATTAACAATTGGGATTGCATCAAATTGAGAAGTTTGTGTACTGCAAAAGAAACAGTAAAGTGTCAGGAAGTGAAGAGGCAACTGACAGAATGGGAAAAAATATTTGCAAACTATGCAACAGATAAAGGATTAACCAGAATCTACAAGGAGATCAAGAAACTCCACAACAACAAAATGAACAACCCACTTCAGACATGGTCCAAGGACCTCAATAGACATTTTTCCAAAGAGGAAATCCAAATGGCCAACATGCACATGAAAAAATGTTCAGGATCACTAGCCACCAGGGAAATGCAAATCAAAACTACAATGAGGTTTCACCTCACCCCGGTTAGAATGGCTCACATACAGAAATCTAGCAATAACAGATGCTGGCGAGGGTGTGGAGAAAAAGCGACACTAACCCACTGTTGTGGGAATGCAAACTGGTAAAACCACTATGGAAGTTAGTCTGGAGATTGCTCATGCTGAGTGAAATAAGCCAGTCCCAAGGGACAAATATCCTATGTTCTCCCTGATTGGTGACAACTAACCGAATACCAAAAAGGAAACCTGTTGAAATGAAATGGACACTATGAGAAACCGTGACTTGATCAGCCCTTGTCCTGACTGTTGATGAATAACTTAATACTTTATCCCTTTTAGTATTTTTTGTTCTACTTAATACTATTGGTTGAACTCTGTAATTAGCACACAATTATTCTTAGGTGTTTAAATTTAACTGAAAAGTGATCTTTGTTAAATATAAGAGAGGGAGGAGATGTACAATTTGGGACATGCTCAATTAGATTTACCCCTAATGGTAGAGTTAGAAACATTCCAGCGGATTCCAATTCAATCCCATCAAGGCGGCATATACCAAAGCTATCTCACTAGTCAGAGTGATCAGTTTCAGTTCATAATGGATCATAATGATAGGTCTAAGAGTCAAAGAGATCACATAAATAAGACTAGTGTGTGCAAATACTAATTGATAGAATTAAAAAGGAGAGAACAATCCAACATGGGAAGTGGGATACATAGAAGACTACTAGAATGGCAGATGTCCTAAACAGCACTCTGGTCTCAGAATCAGCCTGGCTTTTAAGGCATTCAGATCTGTCTGAAGAGCCCATGAGAGTAATTTTTGCATGGAAAGCCAAGACACTCTGCCAAAAAAAAGAGGACCTAAATGAAAGATCTCTGCAAGTGAGATCCCAGTGGAAAGAAGGAGGTACCTTTCTCTGAAGGGAGGAGAGAATTTCCACTTTGACTATGACCTTGTCTAAATATAATCAGAGTCGGTGAACACAAAAGGCTTCCATGGCCTTGGCAACCCATGACAAGAGCCTAGGGAGATTACTGATGCCACAAACAAGAGTGTCAATTTGTTAAGTCAACAACAGGAGTCACTGTGCACTTACTCCTCATGTAAGATCTCTGTCCTTAATGTGTTGTACAATGTAAATTAATGTCATAACTAGTACTCTAACAGTATTTTACACTTTGTGTTTCAGTGTGGGTGCAAACTGTTGAAATCTTTACTTAATATATACTAAATTGATCTTCTGTATATAAAGATAATTGAAAATGAATCTTGATGCCAATGAAATGCGAGAGGGAGCGGGAGATGTGAGAGTTGCGGGTGGGAGGGAAGTTATGGGGGGGGCCACTGTAATGCAAAAGCTGAACTTGGAAATTTATATTTATCAAATAAAAGTTAAATAAAATGAAAACAGGGATGAGTGTTTGGCCCAGATGTTGAGACGCAGCATAGATGCCCACTCCCCTATCATTGTGCTCATGTTCCAGTCTTGTCTCTCATCTCCATGCCGGCTCCCTTTAATGCCCACTGAAAGGCAGCAGTTATGGGTCAAGTACTTGGGTCCCTGTAGCGATGAGGTAGATCCTGACTGAGATCCTGGCCTGACGCTTGTGGGCATTTGGAGAGTGAATTCAGGGGTGGAATATCTTTCTCTCAATATCTCTGTCTCTCTCTGGTAATATTCAATTAATTAGGTAATTAATATTAAAATATAAAAATAACAGTAATATTTTTAACTTGTGAAGCAACTGTAATTCTCATATTCTGCCAATAGGAGGGTGAATTTGGAAAACTACTTGTCACTATCTACTAATGCTGAAAATACTCATAAACTGTAACTCAGCGCTTCTACTCCTGGGTTTATATCTAACAGAAAGAATACTTAAGAGCACCAAATGCATGTTTGGTGTCTCAAATATGAGGTCAGAGAGAAATGCACAGGAAAGTCGATTGAGGTTGCCCTGCACATTTGCCTCCTGGGTCTTCCATGTGCATGAGCACCGAAGGGACAATTGTGTCTCTGTGAATAACTAAATCATATCTAAGAGACATTTCTGTTCTAACACTCTATGGTTCCTCTATTCTGAAAAATGGCATAAGTGTGAAAGTCGCTGTAACATTTTTCTTAGCAAAAAAGCAAGCAAGCACTGCTATAATAGTGTTGGATTCAATATTTTCTGAAATTTCCCCTGTGGTGAAGAAATGATAAGCCCCGAATGGCAAAATAGTTTTTCAGGGTTGCATTTCTTGTACTGCTCCAATATCAGTATTCAAGGGTTTTCACATGCTGATTCATGGATGTGTTTGTTAGAGATTTTGTAACAGTAATATAGAGGCAATACTATGAAATAAGACTGATGAAAAATGGATTGCCATTTCCTCTTCATAGAGCAGGTCTTTAACATCACAGGGATGCCATAATCCCTGAAATATCATCTGATTGAATGACAAAATCTAATTTCCTTCTTATTTTCAAATTATAGACACTGATGAAATAAGATGAACAAGAATACAAGATGGATAACTTAATATCTGTAGAATAAAAGGGAATTAAAATAATCGCAACAAGTTTAAGCTATACAAGATTTCTAATACTGTGAAGGAGTTCACCAAGAAATAGAATATTATTACAACCAACTCATGTCTAACACCATTCCAGGAACTTTTAAAAGAAACAGATTTTTTGGAAAAAAAGTTGGATCAAAAAAGAACACAGATTGAAATGACTAGGAGCTCCACATTTTAAAGGCAAAAATAATATGAAAGAATAATGTCCAAACTTTACAAAATGTATGAGAATCTGTGGTTAGTTTTTTGGCATTTTCAAATTCTTACCATGATAGTAACCGTGATACATGATATTTTAAAATGGTAGATAATTTTAAGTTCTTCTTAAAAAGTATACAATTCTAAACACTGTGCTTTTCATTTCACAGAACTGAAAAACCAACCTAAAACAGGTGTGAAACTCACCTTGTTAAAACTGAAGTATAAGTTGTAATGTTAAAAGAAACTGCAGGTTTTTAGAAGAAAACATCAGACATTGAAGCATGTTTCTAATGAGAATAATGCTTCCCATCCCAACACAGTTTTGACAAGGGAAAAAATAAAATTCTGTGAAGTCGTTGAATGATTTGCATGTAATACTATACTATTATAGTTAGATAACATCTTTAGTTAAATTTTAAAAGTCAATTTGAGACATAGAAGTCATTTTCAGTTTTCATAAGCAATACTTACATCGCCAGACTGTTGGGAGAATTAGAGATAATCCCTGTAAAGTGTCCAGCTGGTTGTAAACCACATCATAGACACTAAGTAAACTTTATTATTAAGATCTGTGGTTTCCTCAGGGCAGGTATTTAATAATAAACAAGCAAAACATGCATAGCAGTGCATATCTGGTTGCTTTTAAAATACCAATGCCATTTCCTTGTGGAAATAATTTCACAAATTTTCATTTGACAGAGTTAAACATACTAGGGCAAAACTCAGACTCCATGAAGCTACCAATTTAAAGAACACAGGTATGATTATTGAAAGAACACGTTCATTGAGAACCTACTATGAGAGATATTTTTGGCCAGGTGTTGCTTTAGCAACTCAAAACAGAATCTGAAAATCATTGCTATTTAGAATGTCACTTAACTCTGAGAATTTTATTGAGGTCCTTCCCAAAAACATGCTTCTTCAATATTTTTTCTAACCACCACTACCATCACCTTTTATGATGGCTGAATTTAAGAAGGAAATTCTCATTTTAAACACTGTGTTTTTATAGCAACTTATCAAGCAGTGGCCTTTAGCTGTTGTTCTGTGACAGCCACTCCATTAAAATCCTGATGTAAACAAGTGGAGAAGGTGAACTAGAAGTGCAGATATTTGCACCGCATTACTGTCAGGTAAAATTTTAAAGATAGGTTTTATGAACCCATTATTTGCAGTCAAGGCTTTTGACTACAGTATCTGAAATCATTTAAGGAGACAAAATGTTTTGTCAAAACACACTGCTGGGAGTCAGTGTGTGGTTTCTTTTTATGTAATTCAATTTAGTTCTGTTGTTTGCATGAAAGAGAAATTCTAGCTGGGCCGACACAGCCAGCCAGTAAAAAGTGACAATATGGTGAGCATCAGAGGCAATTAAAATTAAATGCACTTTGCCTTCATTTTATATCTTAATAAATGGGTAATTGTATTTTGTTTTACCTGGTTACAGCAGAAATGAAGAAGATATTGGATATCTTTGCAGGTCCACCGAATTTAAATTTATTTTTAAACCCTACATAAAGGAGAGGAAAATCATAAGCGAGTTTTCTTTTCAAAACACATGTCTGAGAAATGAGGTCACCACGAATTCAGGTGGAGCTATTTTGACAAACACAGGGACCTAGTTTAGAAACAGCCAGTGATGGGTTGAGATAAACAAGGAGCACTTTAAATGAAGATGTCTGCTTGGCTGACTCTTACAGAACTGGCCCTAGTCAGAATGTTAAACATCACAGTGTTCTAACCAAGAATTCATTGAGGGTGCTATGGTAAACTCTTCTGTCTAACAAAGTATCAGCTTTGGAGAACAGATAAAATCTTATGAATTAATATAAATGAAGTGTAAAGTGAGTAACTTTGATCATTTGGATACTAATCTATTAAAGAATTCAGACAAACCACTAGGAAGTACCTGTTACATGGCAAGCACTATATAGGGACCTCAGAATAAATGGAAAATTAAATATGGGATCAGTGGCTTCCAGCATGTAGTGTAGTGAGAGAAAAAGATTTGTGAATAAGTAAAAGTAAAGAAAGATAAGATATTTAAAGTGAGCAATGGCAACCGACAGTTGCTGGATCTGTCTTGAAAGACTTCGAGGTGTGATTTTTAGAGGTGAGAATGTGCTCACTATATTGCAGCAAGGGTGGGGAAGACTGTTTGCAAAGTTTCCAAGAAGACATGTGAGTGTACAATTTGAGAAAAAAGCGTAAGTAGCAGGCGCAGAGTGGAATGAAAATATGTTGCTTGGATTTGGATTTGTAATGAATAATTATGGAAGCTATGACAGAGGCTATATCATCTAAAGCAAGTGAATTTCAAATCCCAAATAATGTGCAGCTATGGATTAAAACATAGGATAACAATTAGTTTTGCACAGTATGAGCATTACCAATAATATAGAGTATTTGTTAAAGTAAAATATTGTGTAATTCAGAAAATCCCTCTGTAAAGTGCTATAAATAGAGAAGTATGGAAGTATTAAGTGGGGATAGAGAAGAGGGCACAGGAAAGAGAAACTTTCAGAGCATAAATTAACAGCACTGGTGGAAGGTGATATTAAAGTGTCTCAGTGGAGGTGATTGCTGAGTTTTGGACTTGAGTGACCAAATAGATGATACCATGCTTTACTAAAATTCTATTAACAATAATAATTAGCATTGAGACCTGAGTCATTAAAGAATTCAATTTTCATAACATCAAATTAAGGTGGGCACCAATACTATGTATCTTGGTATGAAAAGAAAAGAAGGGGGAATGGCATGTTGTGACACAGGGGGTCAAGTCATTGCCTGCAACACCAGCATCCCACTCAAGCACCAGTTTAAGTCCTGGCTGCTCTGTTTCCAATCTAGCGTCTTGCTAATGCGTCTGGGAAAGCAACAGAAGATGGTCCAAGTATTTGGGCTACTGCCACCCATGTAGTAGACCCAGATGGAGTTTCAGGTTCCAGTTTTGGCCTGATCCAGCTCTGGCTGTTGCAGCTGTTCAGAGAATGAATAAGCGGATGGAAAATCTCTTTCCTTTTCTCTCTCTCTTTTTTTCTGGTTCTTCCTTTCTCCTTGTAACTCAGCCTTTCAAATAAGTAGATCTAAAAGAAGAAAGAAAGAAAGAGAAAGAGACAGAGAGAGAGAGAGAGAGAAAGAGAGAAAGAGAGAAGGAGAGAAGAAGAGAAGGAGAGGAGAGGAGAGAAAGAGAGAAAGAGAGAGAGAAAGAGAGAAAGAGAGGAGAGAAGGAAAGGAGAGGAGAGGAGAGAAGGAAAGGAGAGGAGAGGAGAGAAGGAGAGAAAGAGAGAGAGAGAGAAAGAAAGAAAAAGAAAAAGAAAGAAAGAAAGAAAGAAAGAAAGAAAGAAAGAAAGAAAGA
>JADBBT010004261.1:0-10445 GCA_015711505.1 Sylvilagus bachmani | reverse complement strand
GCCGAGGCTATGGAAGCCTTTAGGGTTCGCCGACTTCAATCTTATTCCAACAGGGTCATAGTCAAAGTGGAGGTTCTCTCCTCCCTTCAGAGAAAGGTACCTCCTTCTTTGATGGCCCCATTCGTTCCACTGGGATCTCACTCGCAGAGATCTTTCATTTAGGTCTTCTTTTTTTTTTTTCCCAGAGTGTCTTAGCTTTCCATGCCTAAAATACTCTCATGGGCTCTTGAGCCAGATCTGAATGCCTTAAGGGCTGATTCTGAGGCCAGAATGCTCAAATATTTAGGTCCCTGCTACCTCTCTGGGTGACCTGAATTGACTTCCCAGCTCCTGGCTTCAACCTGGTTCAGTTCCAGGTAATGCTGATATTTGAGGAGTTAATCAGTGAATGAAAGTGCACTCTCTCTCTCTCGCTCTCTCTCTCTTTCACTTGCTCTCAAATAAATAAATAAATAGAATTCAGCAGACAAATTGATCCTGAAGATGTTGAAATCTTGCCTATATCCAGCTCAAAAAAAACAGATTGCTTTGCAAAAACACTGAGTAAGCAAAATTTAAGCCTAAAGTTGCATGTACCTTTTTTTTTTTTTTTTAAGATTTTATTTATTTATTTGAGAGGTGTAGTTACAGACAGTGAGAGGGAGAGGCAGAGAGAAAGGTCTGGTTCCATACACTGGTTCACTACCCCAAATGGCTGCAATGGCCAGAGCTGGGCCGATCCGAAGCCAGGAGCCAGGAGCTTCTTCCAGTCTCCCTCATGGGTGCAGGAGCCCAAGGATTTGGGCCATCTCTACTGCTTTCCCAGACCATAGCAGAGAGCTGAATTGGAAGAGGAGCATCTGGAACTAGAACCCGGTACCCATATGGGATGCCGGTACTACAGGCAGAGGATTAACTTACTGCGCCACAGCACCGGCCTATTGCATGGACCTTTTTTAAAATTTTCCTGTTTAGTATTCTCTAAAAATTAGAACACTCATGCCTTTTGAATTGATCCAGTAGTTCAAGAACAACTGAAATTCTAATCATTGTCCCTTTTCTGGGTCCTTCAACACTTCACATGCCCTCTCCTGCATCTCTGGGAGAAATATGTTTTCCTCTCCAGTGCATCTTTATCTTCATCTGTGTGCTTCAAGCTACAGAAAGAGGACACTTGAATGCTTAGAGAGAGTTTGCTTCATTATGTGGCTCTATTGAGTCTGAAATGCTGCAATCACAAATAGCTCTCTGAAGATGCTTGTATACTTAAATAGACACATGACTTTCCCCAGCAATGGAAAGTAATTCATGGCCTTTTCTATTGCTCCAGAAGTCCTTTAGAAAATGGCACTTGCAAGAATAATGTTCTAGTGTGCAATCAATGATCCATCTTTAAAGATTAACTAGGCTATCCAGCCCCTTGTAACCATGATAGGTAATGTTAGCCAATAAACTCAGGGATGTCAGCCCTGCTGGGAGCACACCCCACCAAGTAAGTGGGGGTATCTGGTTGGAGTGTGGTTTTGGAGAGTGAAGCTCAGTTGTGTAATGCCAGCATTTGGTGCCTTGCTCAGGTGTGATCTGGGAACTTGTGTTCTTTCAGCTTCCTGTAATCCAATCCAGTGTGGACAGGGACCCCTGCTGGAATAGGAAACTAGGCAAATCATCAGACTTCTGTATTTGGGAGACTCTTTCTACCACACTGTATAGGCTCATTTTGCAATACCATAACAAAATATCTAAGATTTGACAACTTCATAAAGAAAAGAGGTTTATTTAGCAAGTATTCTGGAGATTCAATGACCGACACTGATCGACGACCTTCTCTGAGCAGAATCCCAATGCAACTAAGGCACCATGTGACAAGAGATAGGAAGTGTGTCTATTCTAGTCTCTCTCCCTCTTCTCACAAAACCATAAGTTTTCAATCATGGGGATCCATCTTGATGATCTTTTCTAATCCTAATAACTTCTCAAAGATGCTGCCTCTAACCATCAAATTAAGAGTCCACCTTCTTTTTTTTTTTTTTTTTTTTTTGGACAGGCAGAGTGGACAGTGAGAGAGAGAGAGACACAGAGAAAGGTCTTCCTTTGTGGTTGGTTTACCCTCCAGTGGCTACCGCGGCAGGCGTGCTATGGATGGCAGGAGCCAGGTGCTTCCTCCTGGTCTTCCATGGCATGCAGGGCCCAAGCACTTAGGCCATCCTCCACTGCGCTGCCGGGCCACAGCAGAGAGCTGGCCTGAAAGAGAGGCAACCGGGACGGAATCTGGCGCCCGGACTGGGACTAGAATCCAGTGTGCCGGCGCCGCTAGGCAGAGGATTAGCCTATTGAGCCGCAGCACCGGCCAAGAGTCCACCTTCTTAATATCACACAAACACAATTAAATTTCAACTCATGAGTTCTTTGGGAACATAAGATACATGCAAACAATGGCACCTATATCCCAAGTTATATCTTTAGGATATAGGACCCAAGGTGGATTATTTAGGTTTGGTGCTAATATTTGTAAGTTAGCAACATGGCAAAAAAAATTATTAGCCTAGTGAAATATTAGTTATGAGCTTGTTGTCATTTTATAGCTATCATCAAGACTATGAAAACATAGAATTGAGTCCTACACACTTCATTTTATTTGTCAACAAACCCGACTAGAATTAACTACTTAGAGGGAAAGTTGTACCAGTATAGTTCCTGCCCTCAGGCAGATACTAGTTATGTACTATTTATTAAATGTGACCCAATGCAAATTTTCTTTCAATATAAAATATGTTTAGAATTAGATAGCCTTGCTGGGATAATAATAAAACATCAAATATTTATATACTGTTTACTGTTCTAAGAATGTTGCATATATTAATTCAGTTAATACAATAAACCTACAGGGTACATTCTGTTATTAACTGCATTTTGCAAACAGGGAAACTGAGACACAGAAATGAACAAAGTCTTTCAGTTAGTGGTGGTGAAGCAAAGATTGGAGTTCCAGTGGTCCAATTCCAGAGTCCTAAATCTTCTGAATTATGTAAATAATATGACATTGATAAGGAAGAGATAGATGTTAAGATGGGATGGGAAAGCAAGTAAAACTGAGGCTACAAGCCTGGTTGGAGTGAAGAGAATCTTTGAAAGAACAGTTAAGAGATGATTTTGAATGGGTTTGAGGTTACCAGTTAGTTGGAGAATTTTTCATGACTCTTGAAAATAACTTGATCAGAAAGCCATTATTGGCTTTGGGGCATATGATAATGTAATTTAAGAAAATACACTGCAGCAAGATAAGCTACTATAAGGAGAAGATAACTTCAATATGATCAAAGATATAATCACTTTGTAAAGCAACACAGAATTACTCTGCAAAGCAAAACATTCATAGCCCATATAAATCCTAGAGAAATCTTTACATGTATCAGCAGATATGATGAATTTTAATAGCATAGAATAATAAAGCAAAACCAGAAGACTTTATGTAATATGAGCATTTTATAAAACCTCTGTAAAACTAAAAAAAATTTGACATATTAATATGCTAAAAACTTTTTTAAAAAACAAAAGAAAAAGAAATACAAAATTTTGCCTAATAGTCCTATTTGATGGGGAGTCTTGATAGAGGAAGTACATGTAGATAGGTGCAAGTTGTTTTTAAGTTATATTCTTGAATTAAGTGGTAACTCATGAATGTTCACTGATTTACTTATAAATGAAGTCAATAAAGAAGTTTCCAGGAAGCTGTTGGCTATGGAAATGGTTGTCCTGGAGACATCTCCCCAGCTTCTAGAATCTAATGATTCCAAACTCAGTCTTTTCTCCACCCTTCCACAATTGGTCCTCTCTAATGGGATAAAGTTGGTAAAATTTTACAATTTTTACAACTCAGGACTACACTAATGTTATATATATATATTTTTTTTTTATTTTTTGACAGGCAGAGTGGACAGTGAGAGAGAGAGACAGAGAGAAAGGTCTTCCTTTTGCCGTTGGTTCACCCTCCAATGGCTGCCGTGGTCGGCGCACTGCGGCCGGCGCACCGCGCTCATCCAATGGCAGGAGCCAGGTGCTAGGTGCTTTTTCCTGGTCTCCCATGGGGTGCAGGGCCCAAGCACTTGGGCCATCCTCCACTGCACTCCCGGGCCACAGCAGAGGGCTGGCCTGGAAGAGAGGCAACTGGGACAGAATCCGGCGCCCTGACCGGGACTAGAACCCGGTGTGCCAGCGCCGCAAGGCAGAGGATTAGCCTGTTGAGCCACGGCGCCGGCCACTAATGTTATATTTTTAAAAATAATAAGGAGAATGAATATACCTGAATAGTAAAGAAACCCTCATGGTGACAAGGTGTAAATGGGTTTCATAAATGACTATCTTCTAACACAAGAACCTCTTTGCAACAACATTCTGACATTCTACTTCTGCTAGAATGGGAACCCTAATGAGATGATCACTGTTTTAAGAGAACCTATTCAAATGTTTTAAAGAATGGCTAGAAATATCCTCCTTAGGAGAATCTCAAACTAATGATTACAATTACTAGGTCTTCTCTGTAAGACAATGAAAAACAATCCTATTTCTTGTACAGAGAAACAACCTTTCAAATATTAAAAAAATATTAAATTCTTCTAATCTGACTTCTTTTTTTCAAAGATAAGCTTTCCTAATCTTTAAAACATGATTTTCAGGCCCTATCCTTCTTGGCACTTTCTTCCCCAATGCTTTCTTGAACAACAAAATTAGAGCACAGTCCCCAGAAACCAGCTCAGTTCTCCAGATAAGACCCAACAGTGCAGAATGGAAAGGACCTAACACAATATTTCTTTTTTTTTTTTTTTTTTGATAGGCAGAGTGGATAGTGAGAGAGAGAGACAGAGAGAAAGGTCTTCCTTTTGCCGTTGGTTCATCCTCCAATGGCCGCTGCGGCTGGCACGCTGCAGCCAGCGCACCGCGCTGATCCGATGGCAAGAGCCAGGTGCTTCTTTTGGTCTCCCATGGGGTGCAGGGCCCAGCACTTGGGCCATCCTCCACTGCACTCCCGGGCCATAGCAGAGAGCTAGACTGGAAGAGGAGCAACTGGGACAGAATCCGGTGCGCCGACCAGGACTAGAAACTGGTGTGCCAGCACCGCAAGGTGGAGAATTAGCCAAATGAGCCATGGCGCCGGCCCTAACACAATATTTCTTTAACCTAAAGTCAACATTTCCAAGTTTGTTCAGCATGTGGGAAAACGTTGACTTTGAATCCATGAAGCAAGGAACTAGAATTCAAGGGTTGGAGACAAGCAAGTGTTCCTTTTCTCGGGTGAATTTTGCTATAGGTATCAAAGAAATAACATGTTTTACCTACAAAGCAGTTTAGAGTCCACTAATTGCTTTCATAGCCATAATCACATTTAGTGTTTCTATCATTTTCAAGTTAAGGTGTTAGTATTCCCATTTTACAGTTAGGAAAACAAAAATCATGGAACAAGAGGAATCAGAACTAGAACTCATGTATTACCTCCCGCTACTCTAGCTCTGCTTCCTCAGTAGCATGCTATCTTAAATAATCAAATAATCATTAAATGGCTGCTCTCTCTCTAAACAACAAAATAAGAAACAAATTTGCAACAGAGACCTAAATATATTATTGATTTTAAAATCAATAAGAAAAAGACTGGCAATTCAATAGCACAATAGACAATGAATTGAATTGGAAGGTTCATAGAAAAAGAAACCCAAATAGCCAATAAACATGTTTTTAAGATGCTCATCTTGACTCATAGATTTAGAATGCAAATTAAAACACCAGTAGGCTATCAATCTTCACTAAAAAGGGGGCAAAAATTAAGAGAAAAAACTCTACTAGACCGTGCTGGATGAGAATGTAGGAATAACAGAAAATCTTACAGTGAAAGAAAGAATAAATGAATGGCCTATAGATGGAAGTACACTTTGGTACAAGTCTTTGAGTGGCAATTTGGCAATAGCCACTTAAACTTGAATATATTTGCCATAGAGAGAGAGAGAAATCTTGCATCCACTGGTTCACTCCCCAAATAGACACGTGGCTAGAGTTAGGCTGATCTGAAGCCAGGAGCTAAGAGCTTCTTCAGGTCTCTCACGTGGGTGTAGAGGCCCAAGCACTTGCACTATCTTCTACTGCTCTCCCAGGCACATTACCAGTAAGCTGGATTGGAAGTGGAGCAGCCAGAATTCAAACCAACACCCATATGGGATGCCCACGCTTCAGACAGTGACTTTACCCACAACATCACAGTGCTGGCCCCAGTAACCCTACTTTTAAAAATGTGTCCCTAAGATTTACATAGGTGTGCAAAAATATTTGCCCAAGGATGTTTATTGTTGCATCACTTAATTTAGCAAATAAGTGAGTACATTCTAAATGTCTGTCATTAATGGGTTCTTAAATGAAGCACACTACACTTATACAATGGAGCACTGTGTGGCTATTAAGTAGATGGGGTATGTCCATTTTTAGGCTATAAAAATATGTTCATAGAATAAGAGGATTGCAGGCCAAAATGTAATGATTCCACTTGTAAAAGAACAACACCCTTCACCCCCCCACACACACACACACACAAATACATGTATAAGTAGCCTTTGTTGACAGTTTGATATACATTCATATTTTGTCCTTCAGGGCATTTTACTTTGAGTCTATACTGAATTGTCAACAATGACTACTTCTGCAAATTGAAATTCCATGGAGTAAAGGGTGGAAAATGACAGGAACATTTGTATTTTTGGCTTCTTGGGTAACGCAACACATTTAGGAACAAATCTGGAATATTCTGTAACTTATTTGATGTTTGGAAGTGAAAAAGGGCAAGAGTGGGAGACTGAGCTGCAGGAGATCCAATGTGTCTCCACCCTGCCACCTGCATCTGAGAGACACTGGATGAACCACTCAGCTGCTCATTGAGTAATAACACTGTGTCCCAAACCCATCTCAAAATTTCCCATAAAACATTTAACTGAGAATTGTTCATGTAATATGTGTCAATGGCTTTTGTGATTTTTTTTTTTTTTTGACAGGCAGAGTGGACAGTGAGAGAGAGAGACAGAGAGAAAGGTCTTCCTTTGCCGTTGGTTCACCAACCAATGGCTACAGAGGCCAGTGCACTGCGGCCGGCGCACTGTGCTGAACCAAAGCTAGGAGCCAGGTGCCTCTCCTGGTCTCCCATGGGGTGCAGGGCCCAAGCACTTGGTCCATCCTCCACTGCACTCCCGGGCCACAGCAGAGAGCTGGCTTGGAAGAGGGGCAACCGGGACAGAATCCGGCACCCCGACTGGGATTAGAACCTGGTGTGCCGGTGCCGCAGGCGAAGGATTAGCCTATTGAGCCTCGGCACCGGCCTAAAAGTCTGATGCTCTACCAATTGAGCTACCCAGGCCCTTAATGGCTTTTGTGATTCTTACACAGGAGCTTAATATTTATTGCCATATTACTTTCCTCAGGGCTTGTCAGAAATATATACATCCCCTTCCCTGAGTCATCCGTATCTCACGATCCATCAAGGTGTTCACTTGAGATCTTCTCTACAACTTTCCCATAAGAGGGAGAAAGAGAGTAATTTACAGAGAATAACAAGAAATAACATGCTGCAAAACCAGGGAAAACACTTTTAAAGCCAAAGAAGAACAAATAACTAAAGTCACTGACTATGCAATTCAATAAATAATTTTGAAATTAAACTATGTTACCAAAACTATACTCAGCCCATCAACCAGATATTATTTCTCACTAGTGTTTTAGTCTTTCTAACAACCCCACATCCCACTTTTCCAATACACAGGCATTTTTTTGAAACTGTGATATTGCCAAAATACATAGGAAGAGTCTCTAAAATGCTCATGAAAAATGTATATTATGAGAAAACTACATGTGGACATGGAAATTTTTTTACATTAAAACTCATCCTTTAATTCCATTTACATGAACTTTTTGAAGGACCTTTGTATTTTATATTAAGTACCCCATTATATACTACAATTTTCTTCTACTGGTTCCATGAACCATATTTGGTCAGTATTTTCAAAGTTTCCTGGCATCTAATTCATACAATGCTTGGACTCTCTAGAGTGATGCGTGTCCTTTCTATGAGGATGAGATGACTAGTGGCTTCAGGGTGGGGAAATGGTCACCATGAAGACTAAGGTATAACTAGAGGGTTGGGGTTTTCCATCCCACCCTCAACCTCCAGGGGGAAGGTGGCGGGGGGGGGGGGGAGGGGGTGGTCCAAAGGCTAAACCAATCACCAATAGGTATTGATACAATCAGTTATGTCTCTATAATGAAACTTTCACACACACACACAACACACACACACACACACACACACAAATACACTCCAGGAAAGTGAATAAGAATACATTCACATGCTGGAAAGATGGCACAGCCCAATCCTATAGATGCGGAAGCTCCTGTTCTCAGGATCCTTCTATGTATCCTTCCCTATGTATCTCTTCATCTCACTGCTAGTTGGCCTACCAGTTAAGATTCCACATTCTATATTTGAGTAACTGGGCTCAATTTCCAGCTCTGATTCCTGACTCCAATCCCCTGCTAATGCAGACGCTGGGATAGAGCAGCATTGGCTCTAGTGATTGGGTTCCTGCCACCCACATGATAGATCTAGATTAAGTTCTCTGGCCATTACAGACATCTGAAGGAGATAATCAGTGTAGAACAGTGTTCTCTGTCTTCCTGTGTGTTTCTCTGCTTAAATGGGTAACTTTTTAAAAGAATTTTTATTTAAAAAGTAAATATCCTTTATATTAAACTAGCAAATACTAGTAAAGTAATTCCTTGTTAGTATTTTGTTGAGGATTTTTTGCATCTTTGATCATCAAGGATGTTGGTCTGTAGCTTTCTTTTTTGTTCTTGAAGATTTTGTCCGGTTTTGGTATTAATTTGTTAGTTAATGGTAATAGAATGAGTTTGGAAATATTCCTTCCTCTTCTATTTTTTTAAGTAATTTTAAAAGGATTGACGTTAATTCTTCTCTAAATGTTTGATAGAATTCATCAGTGAAACCATCTGGTCCTGGGATTTTCTTTGATAGAAGACTTCATTATTGATTCAATTTTGCTGCTTGTTAATGGTCTCTGGGTATTTTTTTTAATGATTCAGTCTTGGGCAAGGTGTATGTGTCCAGGACTTTGTCTATTTCTTCTAAACTATCAAATTTGCTGTCATATAATTGTTTATAATAATCTCTAGCAATTCTTTGCATTTTTGTGATGTTAGCTATACATATCCTTTTTTGTCTCTGATTTTATGTACTTGAATCTCCTCAATTTTTTCTTATTTGGTGCAGATAAGGCTTTACCAATATGTTTGCTTTTTAACTCTTCATTGATTTTTGTGTTATTTTAGCCTCTATGCCAGCTATTTGTGCTATGAATTTTATTATTTTTTTCCTTCTACAAATTTTGGATTTTATTTTATTTTGCTTTTGCATTTCTTTGAGGTCCAGTGATAATTTATATATTTTGAATCATTCTGATTTTATATGCAGGCACTGGTTTCTATAAACTATCATCTTGGTTTTGCTTTGGCTATAGCCCCAAAGGCTTTGATATGTTGTGTTTCCATTTTTATTCATTTCTAGAAACTTTTGAATTTTTTCATAAATTTTTCCTTGATTATTGTCTTTCAGTGTTTAATTTCCATAAATTTATGTAACATCTAAAGGTTTTCTTATTATTGATTTCCTATTTTATTGTATAGTGGTCAGAAAAGATATTTGATATTATTTCTATATTTTTTTTGACAGGCAGAGTGGACAGTGAGAGAGAGAGAGAGAGAGAGACAGAGAGAAAGGTCTTCCTTTGCCGTTGGTTCACCCTCCAATGGCCGCCATGGCTGGCACGCTGCTGCGGGTGCACTGCGCTGATCCAATGGCAGGAGCCAGGTGTTTTTCCTGGTCTCCCATGGGGTGCAGGACCCAAGCACTTGGGCCATCCTCCACAGCACTCCCCGGGCACAGCAGAGAGCTGGCCTGGAAGAGGGGCAACCGGGACAGAATCTGGCGTCCTGACCAGGACTAGAACCCGGTGTGCCGGCACCGCAAGGCGGAGGATTAGCCTGTTGAGCTGCGGCGTCGGCCTAAACTTCACTCTTAACACTGCTTTTCTGTATCCCATATGTTTGATACATTATATTGTCATCCTCATTGCTTACAGAAATTTTTTTACTTCTCTTTTGATTTCTTCAATGACCTATTGTTCATTCAGGAGCATGTTGTTCAGTCTCCGTGTGTTTGCATATGTTCTTTTTTTTTTTAAAGCTTTTATTTAAAGAATATAAATTTCCAAAGTACAGCTAATGGATTACAATGGCTCCCCCCCACACAACTTCCCTCCCTCCCGCTACCCTCCCCTTTCCCACTCCCTCTCCCCTTCCATTCACATCAAGATTCATTTTCAATTCTCTTTATACACAGAAGATCAGTTTAGTACATATTACGT
>JADBBT010004260.1:0-10445 GCA_015711505.1 Sylvilagus bachmani | reverse complement strand
TGTTGAAATCTTTACTTAATATATACTAAACTGATCTTCTGTATATAAAGAGAATTGAAAATGAATCTTGATGTGAATGCAAGGGGAGAGGGAGTGGGAAAGGGGAGGGTTGTGGGTGGGAGGGAACTTATGGGGGGGAAGCCATTGTAATCTATAAGCTGTATTTTGGAAATTTATATTCTTTAAATAAAAGCGTTATTAAAAAAAGAAATTTAAAATTACAAAAGAAAGAAAACAAAAATTATGAGGAGTTACAGAAAAAAAATCACCATATCAATATGTATAGTGATATTCTAAAGAACTAATAGTCATAAATATTAAATTTGAGGGACTGAGTATGTCATTTTCTCTGGTCCCTCCCAGAAAGAAGTCAATTGCCAATTAATAACAACTGACCTCACCAATCTTCTAAAGCTTACAAAGTGTGGGATGGTGACATCAAAAGAACTACAAGCTCATTTATATAAAGAAGCCGATTCCAAATACAGTAGGACTATAAAGGGAGGAGTTGGCTCCAGCAACCTCTGTTTGAATCACATGTGTAAACATATTATTTCCAGGAAAATAAATTGGACACAATTGAAGCTGGTTTGCTCATATCACTGAAGTTCTAATCCAAAGTCAGACTGAGTTCTTTCCCAGATAAAAGTTAAAATCAATCAAAGACAGCTATTGCTTTTCCCTGATTCCTACAACCCGATGATCTGTGCCCTAATTAGGATCAGTTTGCGAGAGGCCCTAATTCCTCCTCAGGATTCTTTAAAGCAGGCTTTAAAAAAAGAAGATACGCTAAGGTAACAAATTTGAGTAAAAATGAGTTTATTTCTGAAGAAGAATACTCATACACCTTAATTGTATGTTATTATATAGGTGTGATCTCAAAAAGTAAAACTAAAATCATTATAAAAAGAGTTAATAATACTATTCAAACAACAAAGATTCCTTTTTTAATCATACAATATTTCTGTTCTTTACATGATCTTGTCACATTTCAACTAAATTATCTTAATATTGAAAATGTGAATTTCATAATCATAAATTTCTACTGGTTACTATCTTAAAATACTGCCTGAGGCCAGCACTGTGGCACAGCGGGTTAAAGCCTTGGCCTGAAGCCCCAGCATCCGATATGGGCACCGGTTCTAGTCCCGGCTGCTCCACTTCCAATCCAGCTCTCTGCTATGGCCTAGGATAGCAGTGGAAGATGGCCCAGGTCATTGGGCACCAGCACCCACATGGAAAACCCAGAAGAAGCTCCTGTCTCCTGGCTTCAGATTGGTGCAGCTCTGGCAGTTTCAGCCATCTGGGGAGTGAATCAGCGATTGGAAAACCTCTCTCTCTCTTTGTCTCTACATCTTTGTAACTCTTTCAAATAAATAAAATAAATCTTTAAAAAATACTGTTTGATATCTATTTCCTTTAGATACTTGTGATGTCTGTTCACAACTTTTTTCATCTCTAATTGATTTTATTTCTTGCAAATTCAGAATTTTTTCTACACATCAACTATGGTTAGGTCACCCTGCAATCATAACCTTCTAGTAACCACTAGGTAACACAGAGGTTTATTGATTCATTTTCAAAAGGAGTCATATTAAAAATAATTAGATATATTTGATAGTCCCCAGATATGTGATTAGCTCAATGCTTTTAGAAAGATATTCTGTTTATCTATTTTTCAAAGGAAAGATGTCAGCCTTCTTAGGGTAATTTATTTAAGTAAAGGGCATTAGCACAAATTTGCTTCAGCTTTCTTTGATAGTTAAAAGTAATTATAATATGTGCATATTAAAATATTCAAAAAGTAATGCCAATGAAATAATTTTCATATGTTTCCTATGGTTATAAACACCTATGTAATCTATGATAACCTACTAATTCTGATGATATTCACACTGCACTTAATGACATAAATTAATGGATAGAAATTTATTAATGCTGTCACTCTGTCAAGATAACATCAAATTTCATAAATTTATTATGTACTGCACTTTCACAAAACAGATCATTCTCTTCCATTCTAATATTTTATCTATAATAATAAAACAACTACATTTAGTCATTTTAATGTTTATTTTTATTTACTTCAAAGAGAAAGAGAGAGAGAGAAACAGAGAGAGAGAGAGAGAAATCTTCCATTGACAGTGCTCATATTCTCACAATAGCCAGGGCTGTGATAGGCCAAAGCCAGGAGTCCTAAGCTTCACTTGGATATCTCACTTGGGTAGCAAAGGCACTAAAGGCACTAAAGCTGTCAACTGCTGCCTCCCAGCATGCATTAGCAAGAAGCTGGATTAAAAGCAGAGGAGCCAGAAGTTGAGCAAGTATTTGGATATGGGATACGGGTATCTCAAGTGCTGACTTAACTCGCTGCATGACCATATCTGCCCCAGGCGTTAAGTCTTTCATATACAAATGCTTTCTTCTTTTTGCTTACTTTACTATAAGGTTGTTATAGGATAAATATTTTTAAAACTACCTGCTATGGAAGAAACATACGGAGGATCTCCATATAAATGACTAGATTAGGTGGATTTGACTGTTCAGGCTTCCCAAGTCATCACCATGGACTATTACATGAGGCTGAGTTAAGTCCTCTAGGATTGTTTCAATTTAGGAGCAGATGATTGCATGGGGATGTATTGATCTACTCAAAGAAACATGAATTTTCTAGACTGTCTTTCTTAGCACATGTGTACTACTATAACAAATATCTGAGAACGTGTGAATAGCTTTGGAACTCAGTAATGGGTTAGAGATTGGAACATCTTTGAAGTGAATTCTGAAGAAAGTATGTACTGCTGTAAGTAGAGCATATATATATAATAGCAGAGTAGATTATTCTGGTAAAGTCTCAGAAAAAGATAAAAGTTGCAAGAAAAACCTAGATATTCTTTCCAATTACTTAAGTGGTCATGACAAAAATGCTGGTAGAGGTATGGACAGTAAAGATCATACTGATGTGGGCATAGAAATAAATGAGGAACAATTTTCTGGACACTGGAAGAAATGTTATCTTTGGTATAAAGAGGCCATAAACTTGGCTGAATTATGTCTCTGTGAGTACTTTGAGGGAGCAGAACCTAAGAGTAATGAACTAGAATATTAATGAAAGATATCTCTAAGCAGCAAAATGTTTAAGAAGCTCTATGGTTTCCCTTAACTGCTTATAGTAAAATAAAAGAAGAGGGAAATGAAATTTATAATTAAAAGAGAAATAAAAGATATAAACTTGGAAAATCTCCTACTTGACCATGTCAAGAATAAAAATAATGTGCTTATGGAAAGAAACCAAGATTGTGACCAAAGGACCAAGATAAAGGGATTAATATTCTTTAAAGGTTTTATTTGAGAGGTAGAGTTACAGATAGTGAGAGAGACAAAGAAGGTCTTCCTTCCATTGGTTCACTCCCCAAATGGCTACAACAGCTGGAGCTGTGTGGATCCAAAGCCAGGAGCCAGGAGCTTCTTCCAGGTCTCCACATGGGTGCAGGGGCCCAAGGACTTGGGCCATCTTCTGCTTTCCCAGGCCACAGAAGAGAGCTGGATTGGAATAGAAGCAGCCGGGATTAAAATCAGTACCCATGTGGAATGCCGGCGCCGCAGGCATTGATAGAGGAAAGCCAGATGACTTATCAAGAGAATGGAAAAATGAATTCAATGGCATTTAAGATATTTTCAGGGCTGCCATATCCTTCACACAGCTAAGGAACAAATTTTCAGGATGGGACCAGAATCTCCATGAAATCTCAGGGCTTACTGCCCAGCACTTTTACAGGTCTCTTCTCCTGTAATTCTTACTTACTACTCTTACCCTTTCCCAACTTCACCTTAGCTTTCCCAAGTGTGGCTAATGCCACTACTCTGAAGGCACAATCTTTGGCAATGTAAACCCAGTGCTAATTCTACAGGCTACTAGAATGCAAGAACTATGAATGGCTAATTCCATCTAAATTTAAGCATTTGTCTTGCACAACCTTCGAGCTAGGTGGAGACTTAACGGAAGGGCAAAACTGCTGCAGAGACAACTTACTAGGGTTATGCATATAGAGCTATGGAGATAGGGCTTCTCCTATCTTCAGTTTTCTGAGGTATCTCCATACCGTCTTACACAGTGACTGCAGCAGTTTACATTTCCAACAATGGATGAAGGTATCTTTTAACCCATAGCCTCACCAGCATTTGTCGTTGTCTTGAAAAATGCCTGTTCAAGTCCTTTACCCATTTCTGAAGTGGATTGTTTGTTTTGTTGCTGTTGAACTTTTTGAACTCTTTATAGATTCTGGATATTAACCCTTCATCAATTGTGTAGTTTGGAAATATTTTCTCCCACTTTGTCTGTTTTCTCTTCACTTTGCTGAGTGTTTCTTTTGTGGTACAGAACCTTCTTAGCTTGATGTAATCTCATTTGTCAATGTTGGCTTTGGTTGCCTGTACCTCTGGGGTCTTTTCCAAGAAGTCTTTACTTATGACAGTGTCTTACAGAGATTCCCTGATAGTCTCTAGTAATTTGATGGCATCGAGTCATAGATTTAGGTTCTTTATCAATTTTGAGTGGATTTTTATGAAAGGTATAAGGTAGAGGTCTTGCTTCATACTTCCACATGCAAATACCCAGTTTTCACAGCACCGTTTTTGTTGAACAGGCTATCCTTGCTCCAGGGATTGATTTTAGCTACTTTGTCAAAGATAAGTTGGTTGTAGCTGCGTGGATTAATTTCTGGAATTTTTATTCTGTTCCATTGGTCTACAAGTCCATTTTTGTGGCAGTACCAGGATGTTTTGATTAAAACAACCTTGTAGCATGTCTTGAAATCTGCTATTGTGATGCCTCCAGCCTTGTTTCTGTTGTATAAGATTGTTTTAGCTATTTGGGGTCTCTTGTGTTTCCAAATAAAATTTAGCATCATTTTTGCTAAAACTGAGAAGAATGTTGTTGGTATTTCGATTGATATCACATTGAATTTATAAATTACTTTTGGTAGCATTGATATTTTGATTATACTGATTCTTCCAATCCATGAACATAAAAGGTTTTTTCCATTTTTTATGTCTCCTTCTATTCATTTCTTTAATGTTTTGCAGTTTCCATTGTAGAGATTTTTGACATCTTTGGCTAAATTAGTTCCAAGGTATTTAATTCTTTTTGTAGCTACTGTGAATGGGAATGATCTTAGAAGTTCTTTCTCAGCCGTGGCATTGTCTGTATATACAAAGCCTATTGACATTTGTGTGTTGATGTTATATCTTGCCATTTTACCAAAGTATTTTATGGGTTGCAATTGTCTCTCAGTTGAGCCTTTTGGATCCCTTATATATACAATTATGTCATCTGAGAACAGAGAAAGTTTGACTTCCTCCTTCCCAATTTGTAACCCTTTGATTTCCTTGTCTTGCCAAATGCCTCTGGATAAAACTTTCAGGACTACATTAAATAGCAATAGTGAGAATGGGCTTTCTTGTCTAGTTCCAGATTTTAGGGAGAATGCTTTCAGCTTTTCCCCATTCAATAGGATGCTGGTCATGAGATTCCCATAAATTTCCTTGATTGTGTTGAGGAATGTTCCTTCCATACACAATTTGCTTAAGGTTTTCATCATGAAAGGATGCTATATTTTTTTTAACTTTTATTTTGTAAATATAAATTTCCAAAGTACAGTTTATGGATTACAATGGCTCCCTCCATTACTTCCCTCCCACTTCTTTCCCACCCCAACTGTCTCCCGCTTCCTCTCCCATTCCATTCACATCAAGATTCATTTTCAATTATCTTTATATACAGAAGATTGATTTAGTATATAGTATATATTAAGTAAAGATTTCATCAGTTTGCACCCACACAGAACATAAAGTGTAAAATATTGTTTCAGTACTAGTTGTAGCATTAATTCACATTGGAAAACACATTAAGTCAGATCCCACATGAAGAGTAAGTACACAGTGACTCCTGTTGTTGACTTAAAAATTTGACACTCTTATTTATGCCATCAGTAATCACCTGAGGCTCTTGTTATGAGTTGCCAAGGCTATAGAGGCCTTTTCAGTTCGCCGACTTCAATCTTATTCCGACAGGGTCATAGTCAAAGTGGAAGTTCTCTCCTCCCTTCAGAGAAAGGTACCTCCTTCTTTGATGGCCCTGTTCCTTCTTATGGGATCTCACTTGCAGAGATCTTTTATTTAGGTCTTTTTATTTTTTTTTTCCAGAGTGTCTTGGCTTTTCATGCCTAAAATACTCTCATGGGCTCTTCAGCCATATCTGAATGCCTTAAGGGCTAATTCTGAGGCCAGAGTGCTGTTTAGAACATCTGCCATTCTATGAGTCTGCTGTGCATCCTGCTTCCCATGTTGGATCGTTCTCTTCCTTTTTTTATTCTATCAGTTAGTATTAGCAGACACCTGTATTGTTTGTGTGATCCCTTTGACTCTTAGACCAGGGTGCTGTATTTTATCAAATGCTTTCTCTGTATCTATTGAAATAACCATGCGGTTTTTGTTCCTCAGTTTGTTAATGTGAAGTATCACTTTATTGATTTGTGAATGTTGAACCATCCCTGCATACCAGGGATAAATTTCACTTGGTCTCTATGAAAAATCTTTCTGTGTCATTGGATTCAATTATTGTTTGAAGATTTTTGCATTTATGTTCATCAAAATATTGGTCTGTAGTTCTCTTTCTCTTTTGTATCTTTTTCTGGTTTAGGAATTAAGGTGTTGCTGGTCGTAGAAGGAGTTTGGAGGGATTCCCTTTCTTTCAATTGTTTTGAATCACTTGAGAAGAAGTGGAGTTAGTTCTTCTTTAAATGTCTGGTAGAATTTAGCAGTGAATCCATCCAGTCCTGGGATTTTTGTTGTTGGGAGGATCTTTATTACTGATTGAATTCTGTCTTGTTTATTGGTCTATTTAGGTTTCCCAAGTCTTCATGGCTCAATTTTGGAAGTTGTATGTTTCCAGAAATCATCTATTTCCTCTAGTTTTCCCTATTTGTTGGCATACAGCTCTTTGTAATAATTCCTGATGATTCTATTAATTTCTGTGGTATCTGTTGTCAGCATTTCCTTTTTCATCTCTGATTTTATTGTTTTGGCTCCTTTTTTTACTTGGTTTGTTTTGCCAATGTTGTATCAATATTGCTTAGTTTTCCAAAAAAAAAAGCTATTATTTCATTGATCTTTTGTGGTTTTTTTTTTGTTTCAATTTTGTTTCTCTTCTCTATGTTTAATTATTTCTTTTCTCTTAATTTGTGATATCTGTTATTATATTTCCTTTTTCATATCTAACTTAATGTTGTTTTTCCTGGTGTGTTCTGGACTTATTTGGGAATGTTTACTCCTCTCTTTTATTTCCTAATTTTCCCTTTTGGAATGAAAATGTGTATCCTATGTCTGTCTTACCATTGTATTTTGGAAGCACACCATCTGTTTAATTTCAAACAAGGTTCCCAGTCATGCTTTAGTCTCATTCATAGTTAATTTGGATGAGACTGTGAATTTCAGAATTCTTATTAGAACAAATTAAGATTTGAAGTGCCATTGGGATAGAATAAGTGTATTGCACCTATGAGAAGAGCATGAATTTTGTGAGGCCAGGGGCAGAGTGCTGTAGTTTGAATATGTCCCTTCCAAATTTCTGGTGTGATAAAATATTAAGAGGTGGAGGTCTCTAAAAGGTGATGAGGTTGAAGGCCCATTTCTCGTGGAGGGGATTAAGTTCCTTTTAAAAGAGCCTTCACTGAGCATTTGGTGTCCTCCTTCCCCACATTTCATCACATGATAATGCAGCAGGATCCCCCTCCTGAGGATTTAGCCTTCATCAGACAACTGCTCTTACCAGCACCTAGATACTGACTTCTAGAACTGTGAGAAAACAAAGGTTGGTCTTTAATAAATTTCCCCATTCCATTGGGCCATTTGGTGTAGCAGCATAAAACAGACTAAGATAGAATCAACAGACTAAATAATTGACTTAGTTGGGATAATAT
This sequence comes from Sylvilagus bachmani, assembly GCA_015711505.1. NCBI lineage: Eukaryota > Metazoa > Chordata > Mammalia > Lagomorpha > Leporidae > Sylvilagus > Sylvilagus bachmani. Next base: position 2,466 of record JADBBT010004260.1, on the reverse strand, counting down.
TCTATTCTACTTTAATTTTATTTTATTTTAGAAACCTGCTTATCCTTCTAAATCTATACATAATCCACAACATAATAAAATTTATTTATAGAAATTAGAAAAAATAGAAATTAGAATAACTTCTTAAATGGTATTTTCTTTCAACAGAATCCCTAGCATTAAAAAAGTTCTGTAGAAAGAATTCATTAGGTATTATCCTTTATATATTTTCAGATTGACCTCCACAATGAATGGCTCAATTTGTGTTGCTAAACAAATTTTATTTGTTTGACTAACTTTATGTCACTATAACCCAGATTTATAAATGTCCAGAAAAAGAAAGAAAAACTTGAAAGAGGACTGCGACTGGTATGTCAAATAACACAATAAGAAAGCCTTCAGAAGAGAATATTTTATAAAATTAGAAGGATGTCTGAGTTCATAAGAATCTGTACAAAGTAGAGATGGCAAAATTTCAGCACAATTATTTTATTTATAAAGGCCACAGTACAACTTCAACTTCTGCAAAGAAAAGATCAAGGACAAAGCTGTTTTTGTCAGGAAATTCAGATATGTATGAAATGTTTTATTTGAAGGATCAGAACCTCTTGTGTTTCCCCACACAATCTTCTTTTGGACTGTGGAATGTGAAGTGCTTACTCCTATTGTAAGCAATGCTGTGTGTTAGCTTGGCTTCTACAATCTTCCTTATGGTCAAGTGATTGTCACTAAGGTACCAAGCTGGCTACACACTTTGCTTAGTGATTTCCTGATTCAGTATCATTAATTTGGGGAGTCATTTGTCCAGGTAATTTCAAAGATTATGATCTCTTATTAGTAGGACTAAAAAATCTGGACTCATAAAATACCAAATGCTAAAAGGTAACTTATTTAGAGTCCCTATATTATTAAAGTATATATGAAAAGCATGGAGTTTGTATTCCTTAAATAAAAGCTTTCTGGGAAAAAATAGTCTAAAAAAATGAATAACATAGAATTAGGTGCTAGATTACTGTATTAGGAATTAAATGTAGAAGATTGGGAATTAAGTGCAAAAAGATGTTGAGAAAGGGTAAATCAGGCTGAACAGTAAGGTCAGTCTTCCAAGAAGCAATACTTTTGTTAGACAGAGTTAAGATGGGAAGATAGAGAAGTGCCTGAAAATTGCAGGACAAACACAGCTGAAAACACAGAATAAGCACTAACCTTTCTCCTCATGAATTTGTTAAGATTTTGTTTCTACTTGACTCTTCTGGGATGTATCTTCTATAATATTTAAGAATTTCATATGAAAAGATACAATTCCTATTATGAGAAAACTTTAAAAAAAAGTAGGTTATGAAGCATTCTAGTATTCTGGAGTTATTAGATCTTCAAGGAAGTTGGAAAAGATCTTTTACTGTTAGACAAGGCCACATTACTGCATGTGCACAGAATACTAAAAACATTTTCAATATTCTGTAGCTAAACTTACGTTTTTGAAACAAATAAATAAGAGGAAAATAATCAGCATTATTTCTTCTAATAAGTAAAAAAATAATTCAGTGCATGCTCACTGAGGATCCCAATTTGATATTTATTCTACAACATATTTTTCTGTGAGATTTTTCCTTTAGATGTTGTGCTGCTAGATTGGTGGCGGAAGTTGAGTTCATGTTGTTTCTTTATATGCCTAATTTTTAATGATAAGTCTCTAAATTACCAGATTGTATCAATTACCCCTCCAAGAAATCTAATTTTGTTAATGAAATTACCTGCTTGGAGGAGAATCATAAGCCTTAATTTCAGGTTAGCAGTTTCTCTTTGAGCTTCAGCAGGTGCTATTTGACTGAATTGCCAGCACTTGATAAGAGAGTTTGTTGGTACTCACACTCAAATCAACACTGTCCAGCAGTGCTGTAGTCAACACTGTGGTGCAGGGCAATTGATTTGGAAAAGAAATTTTCCCAAATCCAATAAAGCACACAGTCATTTGTCTGTAAAGAATAAACATACTATTTATTTTATGAATTATCCCAAGTCCACAATTTACAAACACCAATGGAAGTGAAAAATTACCCATGATATTTTAGGACCAAAGCCCATTTTTCTAGGAATACCTTTCTAAAGTATTATTTTACTTGAATTACCAGGATGATTCTCTCTTTATTATTTTACTTCACTTTGCTAATAGAAAAATCTGGATGTAACTCTTGTCGTAGCTGGTTATGGTTTTGGACATATGACTATAAAGTGCATAGTGATCATTCCTAATACAGTAAAATCACCTGTCTTTACTCCCAATAAGTTTGAATATTATTTTCTTGACAAAAATATGAAGCAGCCCAAAATTCCTCTTAAATATAGTATATTTATTTTTACCACCATTTGGAAGTATGCTGGATTCTTAAAATAGCAAACCCCAAATGATGGAGGTAGAAACATGCCAGGGAATTCCAATACAATCCCATCTAGGTGGCATGTACCAAGGCCATCTCACTAATCCAA